>JASCZW010000898.1:177323-233625 GCA_034211315.2 Aedes japonicus | reverse complement strand
CCTTTGAGAAAGGAGGGTTCTCTAACCACCATAGAAATATAACTAGCCTTCAAAAACTCTGATTTGCTAAATTTAGTTTCCTTTGCTTGAATACTCCTCGAGTTATGCAGAACTGTGTGTTTCATTTTTATGGGAGCCCCCCTTTTCAGAGAAGAGAGGGGTCTTCAACTATCTTAAGAACCTTCCCCGGTCTCAAAAACTCCTCCATATAAATTTTCACGCCGATCGGTTCAATAGTTTTTGATTTAGACAAACAGACAGACAGACAGACAGACAGACAGACAGACAGACAGACAGACAGACAGACAGACAGACAGACAGACAGACAGACAGACAGACAGACAGACAGACAGACAGACAGACAGACAGACAGACAGACAGACAGACAGACAGACAGACAGACAGACAGACAGACAGACAGACATGTTTTAACAATTCATGAAGACAAAACATAATTATTCGGTATTTGTATATAATTTTCGAACTTTGCGCTTAGCTCCGTCCATTACGGGTTGCTCAGACTCTTCAGAAATCGTAGAAGCCATCTTTGTCCAAATTTGCTGGAAGTGTTGATGTCTTTGATTCCTTGCTTCTTTACAGAAAGCTTCCGCTTCATCAGAGCCCAATATCTCTCGATTGGTCGTAGCTCTGGGCAATTTGGCGGGTTTGAGGTTTTTGGTACAATGTTCACTTGATTTGCTTGGTACCACTCCATCACAGTTTTGGCATAGTGGCATGATGCAAAATCGGGCCAGAACGAAGGATTTTCTTTGTGACTGGATTGTGATGGATAGCAATCGCTTCTGCAGACACTCTTTCTGATAGATCTCCTTGTTGATTGTGCCTGTAGTGACGAATGATTTACTCTTTTTGCCACACGTGCAAATTGCTTGCACACAAGGTATTTTTTGGGAAATGTCGATGCCTTCTTCATTCTGAAATGCTCAGCTGTAGCATTTCTGGCCATAGCAGAATAAAAATCCAGCCCTGGAAGCTGCTTGAAATCCTCCAGGACATAAGTTTCATCGTCCATGACAACGCATGAAAACTTCATCAAATATTCGCAGTACAAACGTCGAGCCCGTGATTTTGCTGCCAAGTTCTGTTTGTCGTTGCGATTTTTACTTTATACGACTTAAGTCCCAAACATTGTTTTGATTTTTGGACGAAACCAGGCGGCATCTCTATTTTACGAGCCATCGTTCGAATGGAGAGATTTGGGTTTTCCGTTTATATCCTTTTCACCTTTCGGTCCATGGCAGGATCAGCGCGTCCAATGTTTTTGTCACTTCTCAGTTTCCTCTCCACCATCAAACGTTCCGAAAATGATTTTAGCACACCGTGAACAGTGGATTTTTCACAGAGCACGTCATGCATTTGCGGGGCTCCCTGCAGTCTTAGACCTTGTGACCTTTTCCTCCGCATCATCGGCATAGATCGCTCGGGCCTTTACATTCCCACGACATATGCCCGCTTTCAAGGCACTTAAAGCGCGCCTTGGGCGGCTGGTGCAGACTCAGTGGGCAAACAGAGCACCCCACTTTGAGTTTTCCACTTTTACAGCCAAGTCTGCAGCGGCAACCAGGCAGTCGAGTCCCAAGTGGACCCTTTCGCAGCTGTATGGCTGTTGTGGCAACCTCGGGCCTTGATGGACGCGAAGATTTCGCCAGCCTCCGTGATCTCGTCGAAATTTTTACATTGGAGAATCACTAACGTGGCTAGGGCATGCTACCCCTTCCTCTCCTAGGGCCTATCTGGCCAGCTTTTTGTACACTGGGCTCTTCAGGTGCTGGTTAGTTTCCTTCGTAAACTCTACGCCCAGTTCTCTACGAACATCCTACATGCGAGCTAGTGCCACTTACTAAGCCAATCCTGAAATAATTAGACCCCCACGAGGTAGCCCTTGCCTTTCTCAGGAAATTTCCACACGGCATCATGCATCTTTAAGGTGAGAATCACAAGAATATTACACGTTAAACTTATATTAATTTCAAATCATTCTAGTACTTCAGTACTTAAATTACTTTCTTATTTTAAACTCAAAATAAGGACAGTCGAAATGCTTCGTAGAAGAGTGTCACGTGTATTCGTGACGCTGCGATTTTTTAGTTCAACTTTATAGTAGTTGATTTTTTGTGAGAAAAAGGCCGTGCGTTTCGTAGTTGCTACTCCGTTACTGACTAGAACTAGTGTAACTGCGCAGAGAACCCTACACCGAGCGAACAAATCTAGAAGAATTCACAGAAGATATTATTGAAAATTTCGCACGATTCTATAATGGAAAGAAGTATAGGAGGATCGTATGCAAATTTTCCTCACAGAAAAAAAAGTGACAATCAGGATTCGAACCACGAATCCTGAGCTCCTGATCCTGAACTCGGGATCCAGAGATGATCCACAATCCCACGAGACTAACACGCTTGATAAATGATGTCAATTGAGGGAATTTTTTTCTCGACCAATGCAACAATAATCAATTCATATGATTTCGTATGGAACGAGTCTTGGAACCTTGCTTTATGGTTCACGGTTCCGATCGTATGAGCATCCTACGGATAATTTCCTGGGAGTTTAGATGGAGCTTGGGAGTAGCTTAACACCTTCAATGTACAAGTTCACTAATTCATTCTATTTATAGATCAGTACCGGCACTAGCCACACCCTCACGGTCTTCGTGGATGAGGGAAGGATGATTAGGTTTGTCAATCATTGTTATGGACCGTGTTAACCTCTGCGTCTCCAGGATAGGGCAGGATAGTTTTGTGTTAGTTCAAATCTTGGGTTTGTGTTAATTTCCAAAACCAGGCTTGCCACATATCAAACTTCATGATTTTCTAAAACTTTGTCTTTGGGTGTCTGACCATACCTGTTACTTAGGAGGCCCTGCGGGATTTTGAGTTCCTCCTGAAAACTGACCATATTAAAATCTATTCCAGAACCTGACATGCAAAATATCAAACATTCTGATTTTGCAATAGCTTGTCTTCGGAGGGTGTATGAGGGTATGAGGGTATGAGGGTATGAGGGTGTATGACCATATTGGCCAATTAGGGAAACCCTGCTGAATCTGGGTTCCTCTGGAAAAGTGGCCATAACCATTTTTTTTTTTTCAAAACCTGGTTTGCGACATATCAAACTTCATGATTTTGTAAAACTTTGTCTTCGCGAGGATATTTTGAGCGTGTCTGACCATACTGGCCACTTAGGAAACGATTTGAAGTTGTGGGGCCGTAGGGCCACTCCGGGTAGCCAGTTTGGCCAGACACCCTGAGAATGTTCTCTAAAGACAAAGTTTTCCAAAATCATGAAGTTTAATATGTCACACACAAGGTTTGGGTAAAGGTTTGAAAAAGACTAGTTTCCTGGAGGAATTCGGATCCCGTAGGGCCTCTCAAGTGGCCAGTATGGTCAGAAATCCTCAAAACGTCTTTTCATGACATGGTTTTACAAAATCATGAAGTTGTTTCGCAAGCCAGGTTTTGGAAAAGATTTAAATTTAGCAACTTTTCTGGAGGAACTCGGACTCTGGAGGGTCACCCTAAGTGGTCAGTGTAGTAAGAAATTCTCTGAATGTCATCTGAAGACCTAGTTTTGCAAAATCATAAAGTTTGATATGTCGCAAGTCAGGTTTTAGTAGAAATTTGATTATGGCTACTTTCCCGGAGGAACTCAAAATCCTACTGGACCTCCCCATGTGGTCAGACACCCGCAGAATGTCCTCCGAAGATAAAGTCTTGCAAAATAATGAAGTTTAATATGTCGCAAGCTTCTTTAAGTGGCCGTATGGTTAAAAATCCTCAAAATGTCTTCTGAGGGCCTAGTTTTGCTAAATCATGAAGTTTAATATGCCGCATGCCATGTTTCGCAACTGAAAATATTTTGTCAACCATCCGTAAACAGGTACTTACCCCAGTACTCCCACCTTGGAATCTGAAACTACGGATATTTTTTAAATAACCGGTGCAGCTCCACAAACAAAAAAAAATTGTGATCTATTGCAAAAATAATCGCATTAATATCAGATGGCTAACGTTTAAGTATAATAAAACTTAAATTTGAATTTTTCTATCTTTTCTATTCTATTATATGGTTTGGGACGTACGTAAATCATATTTCATATCATCATCATCATTTTCATATCTTCAAGGTCTACCAGGTCATCAGGTATTATACAATAATTTAAAATTTAAATTTCATTCTTTTTCTCATGTAATACATTGTCTAAATTTTCTGGTTCATGCGGAAGATTGTCTTCAACTGCAACAAAACAGCAGTCGGCACAGATGTAATTTTCAGTTTATATTATAATATCCCTTGACTACATATATTATCATACAGGACATTGTTTATTCATAACCATTATCAATCTTCTTTATCATCATCATTATCATTTTGATCATTACTGGTGTTTTCAGGATTTATATTTTAACATATTTTTTTTTATTATTTCACCAAATAGGTTATATATACTTTTAATTATTATGTCTTATACGTCCTATTATCATTATGATTTATAAGTATCTAGTGCCTTGAATAAAAGAAGCTTCAACGGAATCTATGGTAGGTTTTTGCACTTATTACCTAATGTATTTTTCAATTCCGGTTTGCAAATGGATCTTTTCCAAATTTGAGCTGTTTGCCATTCGGATTGTTTCTGATGTTACAGTTAAATTTTTGTCAGTACCGTATCATAACTCACAATATCATTATATTTGATGATATTGCTTTATTGATTTTACTTCATAGAAGATTTAAAAATAGCTTATTGTTTTTTTACGTCCATTTGTGTTCAACTCCCTGTCAATAAAATCTTCTCTGTTTTCCTTACCCAGGAGCAATAATTATTAGGCCAGCAAAAATAAAAGCGTATTGCTGTAATAAAAATCAACACCAAGCAGCAAATAGTGAACATGGCAACAGTAAATTAAAATGTAGAAATGTAATTTTTGTAAAATTTAACAAACTTTTTTAGGAAACCATAAATCAAGATTTTGGGAAATTGCTGCTATCGCTGAAAACGAACGAAAACGTGCTTAAGCGCGAAAACACAGAGCTCTCAACATTAACACTTTACAACATTTCTTATATTTCAGGATCCACCGAAAGAGATCATAAATAATAGATACCGAGTGATTGCAGTCCTTTTCATTTACTTAAATATATACAATACTAGCTGAACCCGGTGCGAGCCTTGCTACGCATGCAACAAAATGAATGAAAATTTAATAGAACCTGCTCATTTATGTTGATTTTGTGAATGTATCTGGTTAAAATATTTTCGTTTACTAATGTAATTTCTAAAAAAAAACACAGTTTTATGTTTTTAATTAAACTTTTGGATCGGTAGTTTCTATAGGTCTTTCTTTCAGCGTAGAAGCATTTCATTGACAAAAAAATGTATCATCAAATGAAGCCGTATCCTGTCAGTTTGAATGTTATTTTCCCTTGCATAACCTTTGATCAACTTCTTGTGCATAATGTAGCACTGAGAGTAACTCAAGCATCCCCCATTCTTGGCTAAGCAGGGGTCAAACTTCTATCAGTACATGCTTCTCACCCGAGAAATACACATTTTGAGTTTAAGTTGCATGGATAATTCTCATGTTTGGTTCCAATTTCTGTTTCGTTTGTTTGAGAGGTCACCCCCCCCTCCCACTCCCACCAGAAAGATGAGGTCTCAAACCACCTTAGAAAAAAATCTTGTCTAAAGCTCCCCACATGCCAAATTTGGTTCCATTTGCTTGATTAGTTTTCGAGTTATGTGGCAGTTTGTGTTTCATTGGTGTGGGAGCACCCCCTTCCAGATGAGGGAGGAGTCTCAAATCATCATAAGGACCTTCACTGACTCCAAAAATCCCAGCATAAAAAATCTGGACATACTGCATACAAATTTTCCGGCCATACTGCATACAAATTTGCATAGCAGTAGGCATAGTTCTCATGTTTGTTTGAAATTTGTGTTTCATTTGTATGGGGACCCCCGCTTTTCAGAGAGAGGAGGGGCTTCAAACTACAATAAAAACATTTCTTGCCTTCAAAAACTCGCCTATACCAAATTTGGTTCCATTTGCATGATTAGTTCTCGAGTTATGCAGAAATTTGTTTTTCATTTGCATGAGAGCCCCCTTTTCTAGAGGCGGGAGGGGTCTCGACCTATCATAGGATACTTTTCCAAACCATAAACCCCTGCATACAAATTTCCATGGCAGTAGGGATAGTTCTCATGTTTGGTTGAAATTTGTGTTTCATTTGTATGGGAGCCCCCCTTTCCAGAGGGTGGCGGGGTCTCAAAAAACCATAGAAACATATCTTGTCTCCAAAAACTCCCACATGCTAAATTTGGTTTCCTTTGCTTGATTAGTTCTCGAGTTATGCAAAAATGTGTGTTTCATTTGTATGGGAGCCCCCCCCCCCCTTCCAGATATGGGAGGGGTTCCAGACTATCATAAGAACCTTCTACGACTCCAAAAACCCCTCCACGCAAAATTTCACGCCGATCGGTTCAGTAGTTTTCGATTCTATAAGGTTCAGACAGACAGAAATTCATTGTTATACATATAATAGCTGCGTCCGGTGCGTGCGCTGCTACGCTTGCAACTAAATGTAGGGAAATTTAATATAACTGGCATCTTTATGGTTTTTTTTTACCTTTAAAACCCCCCAAATGCCAAATTTGATTCGATTTGCTTGTTTAGTTCTCGAGTTATGAAGTAATTTGTGTCTCATTTGTATGAGAGCCTCCCTTCCTGAGAGTGTAGGGGTCTCAAACAATCATGAGAACCTTCTCCAGCCCCAAAAACCCTTTCATATAAATTTTCACGTTGGTCGGTTCAGAACTTTTCGAGTCTATAAGGGTCTGACAAACAAACAGACAGACAGAAATTCATTTTTATGCATATAGAAATCTAGCCTCCAAAAACCTCCATATGCTAAAAGTGGTTTGATTTACTTGATTAGTTCTCCAGTTATGCAGAAATTTGCTTTTTATTTGTATGGGAGCCCCCCCCCCCTTTCAAAATGGGGAGGGGTATTGAACTTCCATATAAATATTTCTTGCCTCCAAAAACCTCAACATGCCAAATTTGGTTTCATTTGCTTCATTGGCTCTCGAGTTATGCTAAAAATTATGTTTCATTTTTATGGAAGTCTCTCCTTTCAGAAGGCGGAGGGGTCTCCAACCACCTTAGAAACATTTGTTTCCTTCAGAAACCTCCATTTGCCAAATTTGGTTCCATTTTCTTGATTTGTTCTTGAGTTATGCAAAAATTCATGTTTCATATATATTAGAGACCCCTCTTTCAGTGAGCGGAGGAGTCTCAAACTACAATAGAAACATTTCTTGCCTTCGAAAAACTCCACACGCCAAGTTTGCTTCCATTAACTTGATAAGTTCTCGAGTTATTCAGAAATTTGTGTTTCATTTGTATGGAAGCCCCCCCCCCCCCCTTTGGCCCATTCCAGATGGCAGAGGAGTCTCAAACCTCTATAGATACATTTCGCTCCTCCAAAAACCTTCAGATGTCAAATTTGGTTCCATATGCTTGATTAGTTCTCGAGTTATGCACAAATGTGTGTTTCATTTGTATGAGAGCCCCCTCTTACAGAGGGCGGAGGGTGAAGAGTCACCTTAGAAATATTTCTTGCCTTCAAAAATCTCTACATGCCAAATTTGGTTCCATTTGATTAGTTCTCCTTTTGTTTCATTTATATGGGACCCCCCCCCCTCCCAGAGAGAGAGGAGGGGTCTCATACTATCGTAGAAACAATCATTGCCTTTAAAATCCCCGCATGCCAAATTTGGTTCCATTTGCTTTATTAGATCTAAAGTTATGGAGTAATTTTAGTTTCATTTGTATGACAGCACCCCTCCTAGGAGAGGGGAGGGGTCTCAAACCACCATAGAAAAAAAAAATTGTCTCCACAAAACCCCACATGCAAAATTTGGTTCCATTTGCTTGATTAGTTCTTGAGATATGCAGAAAATGCTGTTTCATTTGTATGGGGGCCTCCCTTTTTAGAGAGGGGAGGGGTCTCTGACTACCATGTAAACATTTATTGCCTCTAAAAACTTCCGCATGCGTAATTTGGGTTCCTTTGCTTGATCAGTTCTCAAGTTATGCAGAAATTTGTGCTTCATTTGTATGGGAGCCCCCCTTTCCAGAGAAGGGAGGGGTCTCAAACCATCATAAGAACCTTCCCCGGCCCCAAAACCTTTTCCATACAAAATTTCACGCTGATCGGTTCAGTAGTTTTCGAGCCTATTAGGTTCAGACAGACAGACAGACAGACAGACAGACAGACAGACAGACAGACAGACAGACAGACAGACAGACAGACAGACAGAAATCCATTTTTATATATATAGATAGATTATATAAATATTTCATGGGAATGAGAGGGACCATCAGGGCCGATTGAAGCACTCTAGATGGGGAGAGTGGAAATGCCAACTCCCCATTGCTAACAGTTTGTGAATAGAGGGCGGGCTCTTCTTCCCGCCCATTGGGGCACCCTCATGTTAGATAGCTTGCTCCTTTGACCAATTGTTCAATCATGTTGTTGGAAGGAGATTCTTTATATCCCTGTGGATACGTATAAGTGATGTTGCCTATCGATCCACCCAACCCCTGTTTGGCCCTTCATACAATGGCATGATTAGGATAATCAGTGGTTATTAAAGCTTGATCAAGTCTAACAGCGAGGAGAGCACACTGCTGTCGGACTTAGTTTCCCTGCTAAAATGGGTGGTAGTACATATCATACATCATACATCATACAATAAAATATGAATTTGAATTTTTCTATCTCAGAGTCCCAAAGTTCGTCCCAACGTGTTAAGTTCACCAAATTGTGAGCGTTAAATTATTTACAATTAATCCACACAGAAAAAATTACTTATTTCAACAAACGCGTAAAATTTATCCTCGTTTAATTCCAAGCCATAGGAGGCGTGAACATCGAATTGTTTGCAATATTTCATGCGCCATACAACAATGTTTGTTATCTTTCATACAACAGGCTAGATTCAGGCGTAATATTAGTTAAATTTACATGAAATATCCCATTATTTGTTGCCAAAACTAGCATTTCCTTTCTATGCAATAGATAACGCAGAAAATTCAATGGGTCTTTTTATCTGTGCAATAGAACAGCCATTTCGGAACCAATCAGAGAGCCACACATACAATAATCTTTTATAAAACCGTCTACTCGTGTGAGTTGAATTTGACTGATTATTTCCATACTGGACCACCACCACTTTCAACAGTTCTATCTTCTCCATCATAGCTCTGAATGACTTTGCAATGCAGTTTTGAGCTGATCATTAACCGTTTTTACCACAATTGAAAGCTTCAGATAGCGGATATCTGTAAGTCAAGCCGCTTGAGTCAAGTTTTTCATTCTATGGCTGAACTCAAGATTAGGAAGTACCGAATAGAAATGTGTGTTTTCGGGACTTAGTTGCAATTTTGCGGAATATATCTTGACACTGTCCAGCCAGCATTTCGCAGATGTAAGACTTTTGCCGTGTTTATCATGTTAGAATTTTTGCCGCTATTTTCTAAATTGACTATAAATCAATCGATTCTAACTTCGTTGACGGTGGGGTCATATTCTTCCTACAGCATTACATACCATCAATTTTTTCACCCTACTTTAACCCTGTGGGCAGTGATACAATATTTTTGTACATTTCTTCGAAGTTCGTTTGAGTTGAAAATATTCATGACTTTCTTGGGCAAAAGAGTGAGTATCGCATAATTCCAAATTTGTGCTTAGATGTTGGTGCTTTAAATCGACTAATGGGAAGGGAAATTAGAATAATTATTCAAGAGCCGACAAGTACATACACAGATAAAACACAACATTGAATTTTCTGCGTTATCTAATGCACATCAAGGGTATGTTAGATTTGGCAGAAAATAATATGAGATTTCATGTAAATTTAAGCCAGAAAACCTATCCTGACCTAGCCTAACCTGAATCTAGCCTGTTGTATGAAAGATTGCAAACATTATTGTGTGGCGCATGAAAGATTGCAAGCAATTTCGTTGTTTACGCCTCCTTTGGCTTGTTACGAGAGGAAATTTTACGCGCTTGTTACAATTATTTTTTTCCTCTTTGTAGCAACTGATGCTTAAGGGGAAATATACAGTTAAAACGAGAAAAAAACTCATTTTTGAAAAAAAAATTTAAGGGGAAGGTTTTACTCAAATCAATTGAATCTTTTTTACAATTACAAGTGTATCCATGTAGTATATAAAAATATTTTTTTCAATTTTTTTTCATCAAAATGGCGGCCGTTAGATTGCGTTGAAAAAGTCGTTGTATTTTGCTTGTGCCGGCTCTCCTGGTCGCAGTTTTGATCTGAAACGTGATTACCCAAAAGAATTACATTAATTACATTTAGAGTTAGTAGATGAATTGAAAAAAAAGTAAAAACAAAAAAAAATGCACTTTTGGCGTATTTTTTTTGAAAAAAAACCTCATTTTTTCCGCCAATTTATCAAATTTTCCATGTATAATAATAAAATATTACAATAATTTTTAATTCATCTAGAAGGTAATACTATAATAAAGAGATCCTATAAGTTTCAGTTGAATCGAATTATTAGTTTTCGAGTTATCACCGGCAGAAACTCCGAAAATGCTGTTTTGAGAAAAATGCGTTGAAAGTAGGTCTTCTCGGTTAAGCGTCTCTTTAAACCTGCTGCGCGCGAAAAAGGCGTCTTCGAAAAACGATGAAATGAAACACTTATAGTTCGAATTTCGAAAAAAGAGTTTCGCTCCGTATTCTACGGGAAATTTACTCACTTTTCATGCAAGAAAATAAATTGAATTTTATGGTCATTCTAACTGTATATCTCCCCTTAAGCAGCTTCCCGGAATGTCTTATTATACTGCCATACAACGGAACGACGTAGAGGAGCATTTCAAGATGAAGAAAAAGGCCAAGTTTCCCAAAAAATATTTGGTTTGCTAGGCAATATGCAGCTGTGGTCGAGCAAGGCAAAGATTGATCACTACAGCAACAGTAAACAAGGAAATATTCCTAGAAGAATTCCTAGTCATTACGCCAAAGATGTGTTGGAATGGTATAAAGCGAATGGAGTCCATGTTCTACCGCAAGATGCGAATCCACCTAATTGCCCGGAGGTGCGACCTATCGAGGGGTATTGGGCTCCCGTTAAGAGAGAATCTTCTCAATATAAAAAACAAGCCACAATTATAGAAATATTGCGAATATCTAGGACAAAAGCAGCTAAATCGGTTGCAGAGTAGTCTGCAAAGTAAACTCAAAAGTTCGTAGTTTCTTCGTGCAAACTTATTAAGTAACTGTAACTTGTTTTAAGATGACTAATAATTAGTTTTAAGATGACTGACTAATTAGTTTTAAGATGACTTATAAAATTAATAAAAAATGCATCTTAAATACTAACAGCAAATTTGTTTTATTCGAAATTTAATCGGTTCAGATTTTGTCGCGAACATGCTTTATATCATAGTAAACTATAAAGACTGTATTCGATGAAACTTGGACACACAAAATAGGTCTCCAAAAATTTTCCTTGAGCCTGATTCATTTCAAACTTTCTGGAAATAAAGTACTACTAAATGGTTAAGTTTTGACATAATTGGTTTATTAAACCTCTTCTCCCAACCCAAATGCCCGCACCTTTGCCTTGACCCCTTTCATCAAATTTTGGGCAATGATAGGACCGACTTGCTTACTTACTTTTAACCACACTTTCTTTAGTTCAAGTTCATTTTCTATCAGTTTTGAAGTTTTAACGAGCTTTGCCTTCATGATTGCCCAAAATTTTTCAATTGGGCGAAGTTCCGGAGTGTTTGGAGGATTGACGTCTTTTGGTACAAAAACTACATTATTACCTAAGACGGGCCGGGGATAGTGGCAAGATGCTAAATCCCGCCAAAACAGTGTCGGGCCATCGTGAGATCTCAAGAAGGGCAGAAGTCGTTTTTGGAGGCATTCGTCCTTGTAGATTTGTCCGTTGACGGTCCCAGAGGTGATGAAGGGCTGACTCATTTTGCCACATCCACACATCGCTTGCCAGACAAGGATTTTTTTGGCGAATTTCGACAGTTTCTTCTTCCGTACACTCTCCGGAACGGCCAACTTAGACGTGGCAACGTAGTGTTCTTGTCCTGGCATTTGTTTGGTGTCGGCTTTAATGTAGGTCTCATCGTCCATCACAATGCAGAACGGTTTTGTGAGCCACTCCCTGTACAGTTTTCTTGCACGAGTTTTGGCCACCGAGTTCTGTTTATCGCTCCAGTTTGGTTCCTTCTGGACCTTGTACACATGTAATCCAGAACGTTTCATTGTTTTCTGCACAAAACAAACTGAAACTTTCGCCTTTTTCGCAACATCAATAACGCTTAAATTGGTTCAATACCATCCTGGCCTTCTCCGGATTTGATGTGCCACGTTTTTTGCCACTACCATTTTTCCGCTTGGTTGTCTTACGGTCCTTGAACGTTTTGATCACATGAGATACGGTTGAATGTGCGATTCCGAGCTGTTTTCCGATCCATCGATGAGAAGCGTTTGGGTTTTCGAAGTGAGTGTCCAAAATTTGTTGGCGCACTATTTCTTCATTCGAAGCCATCACTGAAATCACTCGACCGATTTTCACGAAACTCATTACACAATTGACACAACACAATGAAATACATTCAGTTAAAATTTCAATAATTTTTACCCACACGCTAAAAAGTTACGGACAATTGCGTGTGTCCAAATTTCATCGAATACAGTCTTTAGCATAGATTTCAAGCGCCGTGTGGTGGCACTTTCAAGATCTCGAGATATTCCATGTTGGAATCAATATGTACGAATATTTTACATGCTAGCTAGTTTCACTTACTAAGCCAATCCTGATTTAATTTGACCACCACGAGGTACCTCTTGCCCTTATCAAAAAAATTTCCACACGGCACCATGCATCTTTTCGGTGAAAATCATAAGAATATATGCTTTATATATGCTTTTAGACATTGTTGCCACTTTGAAAAGTGTGAAATCTTTCATCAAAATAGAGCAGTACGTAAATAACGTTCTTATTTTAAACTCAAATTAAGCACGGTTTGTTTCAAATGCTTTGTAAAGAAGTGTAAACAAAGAGGGAATTTTAGATTCAAACGTTAATTTCTTGAAACCCAAAGCACTTTCATCTAAACTAGGGTCACCAACACAATGAATAGCGTCTGTGTTAAAAAAGCACTCGAGCACCTTAGGGATGGTCCATTAATTATGTCACGCAGTATGGGGGGAGGGAGGGGGGGGGTGGTAAAACTTGACGATCCATACAAAAAACGTGACAAGGGGGGGTGGGGGGCTTACAAAAAGTCAATTTTTGCGTGACGTAATTAATGGACGTTCCCTTAGTGGTGAATTACGAAGCGACCGCTGAATGAGACCCGCAGCGTCAAAACTCCATCAGCACTCAGACTGCTAGATATATTGAAATTTTCCAGCGACTGCTAGAAGTACGAGAAATCAATAATAAAAAAAACGCATACATTTACACAAAAAATAGTTTTTTTTAAGCAGGATTCATAGAAAACCGTCCAGTTTAAGTTGACCAAATTTTTATCGTTATACCATTTACAATTAATCTAATCGAACTGTCATTCCGGAGATAGTGCGTTGCATTTCAGGTCCGGCCAAGAAGCTCTTTCAAGTTGAAAATATTCTTGATTTTCTTTGGAAAAAGAGTTAGTATCATATAGGGAAGCGGAACCTATCTTGAGCTCAATAAGCAGACCTCCAGTGGAAATCGGTGAAT
Source organism: Aedes japonicus (assembly GCA_034211315.2). Taxonomy (NCBI): domain Eukaryota; kingdom Metazoa; phylum Arthropoda; class Insecta; order Diptera; family Culicidae; genus Aedes; species Aedes japonicus. The sequence goes on along the minus strand of JASCZW010000898.1, from coordinate 219,814 downwards.
ATGCACTGAATACCGAACACTGAGTACACAAGTTACTCACAATTTATTCGTCCACTTACCGTTAATCGTTTAGCAGCACACAAAACATTCGATTCTGATCATTTTTTTTCCAATGTAATACGGAAAAGTTGCCACTGATATGTACCTATATTAATAATATCACGAAAAACATTAATCCCATCTGTGTACATATGTTAATCGTACTGATTTTAATCAAGAATAAATATTCACCACTACACCCAAAAATGAAGTAGACCATTTGACAGCACTTCACGTGTGTTGGGTAGCTTGCATATTACCAAGACTGAATGAATGGGCTTGTTTGTTATTCTTCCACGAGAATATTGACTACAAGACTCACCATAACGTTGGGCATAGAATGCTCTATGAATGATCGAAAACGCACACTAGCGTTGATGTGTATGCTATACAGTATGTGAGCAGTGCAACATCAAGCGATTACGTCGATTTTAAACATGGTTCAGAATAGGTGCAAGCGTATTTAAATTATTGTGAAAATTAATCCCATAGTTTTCTAGTATTTTATCACGTATTCGTAGATTCTAGTCGGGCTAGTGTAATAAGTGAAGTGTGATTTTTATGGTTTGTGCAATCACCCACCGAAATGTGAAAACTTGTAGTCTGGTTCGAGTGTATTCACTAGTATGGTTAGATCAATACGATGAATTTGTAGTGCAAAGGTAAGAAATTGTGTTGAAAATGTGACTGCTCATTATTTTTACGAAATTTAAGTCTCCGAAACATTTTTGCAGCTTTTAATTATATTCAAAACCTAATTTTACTTGCCAGGATTATATATTCTCGGTTACTGCGTCCATTTATTGGAGAAATTAAACATCTTTTTACGTTTGAAGTTGGATGACTGCAGAATGTGATGAATATATGTACTATGGTGAGCATAGGTTCTGCTTCCCTAATTCCAATTTTGTGCATTAATGTTAGCGCTTTCAATCGACAACCGACAAGTGTTAGTTAGTTACTGATGCTTAATCCCTAATAGCACACTTGTTGCAATTCGGTTGAGATAACATAAATATGACTTGCTAAGTCGTAATCAAGTTATTACAACTAATTACGATCGTAGTGTGCTACTTGGGATTAGTCTTGCGGAAGAATAATGAGAATGCTTTATTCATAAGCTCGTTGCAAAACAAACTATTTTGTATTGAACCCTGTTTTGTCATGCAAATGATAAGTTTATGATTATAGTAGAATGATAGCAGTTGATATTACTCAAAACTGAAAAGTGCAAGTGCTGATACTGCAATGAAATCAAATTTTAGAGTTGTTTATCATTTGCCATACATTTGATTTACCAAGCGTTGCGGCAAATTAGGTAAACCACAATCTCTAAAAGATTACAACTGACATTGTAACTTGAATACATATATTGATCGAATGATGCTAGTCTTGTAATAAACTCAGATGGTAATTTTGTGTGATTGCTCATATGCGCTCTGTTAATATATTTCAAATTCAGACGCCGTTTAGAATATTCATTACTGTAGTCATGATTAAATCGGCACATCAAACACTGTCTAAAACCATAAAACTGCTGATTTACATTCCTTTGCTCAAGTTTGTTCATAAATTTGTAGTTTTTGTCATATACTTCATCGATACGATTTATTGATGCAGGTTGATTAGAAATGGCATCTTGCCTGGCTTCCCTGTTCATTTAATTGCACATCCCACAGAGTTTTTGAATAATGTAAAACAATGAATACCTCTGAGCATACATCGAAGCTATTTCCTTCTCGACTCAACCGTTACGCTCCAAACGATTCAAGTTCGTAACGCTCTCCCCTCGAACAATCAAATTCCCCTCTCAATTAAGGGGAAATGAGTGACCAGCACAGCCTACTGCGGAGAGAGCTGTGCGAGAGAGTAAGCGCGAAACCCTTCTCTCCACACCGGCATGGGAATTTTCGTTCTCCAGCTCGATCACACCGCGGACACCGGAGCGGGATCATTTTCGTTCGAACTGTGCTCCACCGATAACGTGGGGCAACCTCCGAAATCCTCCGTGTAAAGTTTTATCTCGTTGACGTGAAATCGAAACTGCACGCCAGCAGCTCCAGCACGGCCAGCATAACGGTGGGTTGAGTAGGTAATTTTCGAAAACTGCAGCAGACTTTATCGCTGCGGAACGAGTTTCCGATCTCGCTCCTTCTCTCCGTGGAGTTTGGCGATGGTCCTTGTCGAAGTGCTGCAAACCGCATGCACTACTGCTGACAGCTTAAAGTGATCGGATAATTGAAATTCATTTCATTAGTATTGAACGTTGGATGCTTGTGCTGCTGTGGCTGCTGCTGCAACTAACCTCAATACGTCAGGTTCAGCATGAAAGCAACGGCAGTTGTAGTAGGTGAGCGAAGGATATGCAGACCCAAGCCCAAAGTTGTTCCATTATCATCGTACAGCACAGGGAGCTTTTTTTTTATTAAACGGGTGACGAATTTGTGGCCGAGTTGGGCAATTGCTCCATCAATGTCGCCTCTTCTCAATATGGACTTGTTGTTGTTGTTTGCTTTAGTGTAGCGGACGGGACGGACTCCAACGCCCGCCGGGATGAATACGGAGACGGCGTTACTGTGTGTCGGTGGAGAAGTGATTGATGGTTAATTGATTGATCAATACTAGCAGAATGACTGAATTTTGTCGTATTGGGTTAACCACATCACTGCTGCTGTTGCTGCTTGTTTGGTTTCGAGACTGGGTCGGCAGATTTAGATGGAATGTAAAGATAGCTGCCCTACTGTTTGTATGTATGCCGAAGGGGTGAAGATCAGTTCAGTCATCGGAGAGAAATTACCTGTCAATCGAATGCATTTCAGTTCGGTTGCGGCAGATTGGTTCAATTAAATTAAATATCTGATACAACATTGGTTTTAGGGTGATGCTCTGTGGAGTTGGGATTAGTTTAATCGAGTATTACTTAGCATATTTACAGATTGTCCAAATTTATCCGTACAACAGCACCGAAAATGTATTTTTGTAAATTAGTTTTCACTCTTTTCGTGAACATGGAATTTGTACATAGAACAAATGTCTCGTATATTGTATGAAACATTCATATTTCTTTTTATCTGGTGGAATGCTATCATTACACGTTTTCGTTTAATGTACAAAATCAACCACGGATTTAGTAACAGCTCTTTCCAAAAATACAGGATCGAATTCCATGTCAGAAACATTAAATGAAAACGCTGAAAAAATTCACGTGTTTGCGCTTTTTTTTCAATTTCATTTAGAGCTGGTATGTAGCTCTGTAAGTCATTCGTACAACCACCAGAAAGACGATTCTTTATAATTTGTGACAAAATATTCGTAGCTATTTGTTTTGTTTTTCGTACATTGCACGTATGTTCTTTTCGGTTCAAACAATTTTTTTGTGCTTTTTACAGTTGCGCATGTGGAATTATTGACGAAGACATCTTTATAAATATAACAAGTCTGTTTCAGTTGTAGAAAACAACGAACAGATTCCTTAGTTCTACCTTCGATTTTGTAATATAACCTCAAATTAATTTTCAGTGAAGATAGGAACAAAATAATAAAAAAAAAAGTAAAAAAGGAAACAATATACATTGCTAGATATTTTGATTTGTTTACACGAAATAAGCTTTATTTATTTATTCCAATAAAAGACAACTCGCTCTGAGATACACGCCTTCAATCGTTTCAGGAAATTATCCATGATAGCCGCTAGTTCTTCCACAGGTTCCAGAGGTAACCTCTCAAACGTTTAGAAGAGACGGTTTTAGATGCTCCTGTGAATTGTGCGGTAATCTACAGCCTCTGATTGGACTATAACAAAAAGTCTATTGGATTCAAATCCGGTGAGTTGTAAGGCAAAGACTAATAGTACTTTTTGCCACATGAGCCCTGTTTTGCCCAGATTTCCGAAATGCTGTGTTGCCCACGGTTCTACGGAGTCAGTCAGTAGCTCCTGATGATTTCGGTACACTTTTATCCCTTTGTCGATGAATATCAAAGAGTTTACCGGTGTATTTTATTCCAACCTAAACTATGACAGTAGTGGGATGATGGTTTCTTGGAATAGTTTCTGGATTTATGGAAAAAGCAGGAAGCAATTGACGATAATACTGGTGGTTATGGTGTTGCTCAATAGTGAACTTTTCTTCAGAAGGTTATTTGATTTTTTTTACCTGTATTGCTGTCCTGATGTCATTCAAATTATGGTTTTTGGAAATTTTATATGATTTGAGCTTAAAATCGCAGATTCTGAAATTTCCAGCGATCTCACCAACATTCGGATGGGAATTGATAAATTTTGCTTAGTTCGACGCCGTATTATCTCCCATTTATGGAGTCCAAACTCTACGTGTTTTCTCCTTTGACGGCGGTCAAGTGTTCCAAGCTCGTGGAATCATTTGCCTTGTTTTGTGTCTTCACTATCACTGATACATGTTTTCCCTGACAAAAAAGTTCAACAACATTGGGGAAAAAGAGACACTTACTGTGGGTAACCCTTAAACCATTCGATTTTCCGCATTTTTTCTCAAAAGATAAGCTATTGTTTAGGACTCCTACCCTTCACCATCTTAAATAATGGAATTTTGGATCCATTTTTGCCCACTGTGCGTTGTCTAAGAATATGGTACACATTCATACGTGTTATGTAAATCTCGTTGATAAACATTAAACACTTTTGTATCTTTCTGGGATGTTTTAGGTTATCCAAAATGTACTTAAGTTCAGAACTTCAGATCATTAAGTTCAGTACAACGTATTGACCAGGGTTTTATGGATTCAGTTCTATAGCACCCTTGTATGAATTCATAAAACTTTAAATGTTACTTGGGATCAGGTTATCTTGGGATGATCTAGTTCATTAAAACTTACTCTGAGTTCAGAACTTAAAAAATGCAGTAGTAATCGTGGCTTTTTGGGACATTTCAATAAATATTCTGAAACGTTCACAGGCATCATAAGATAACCTTGTTATTTTGGACTTTCAAACTGTCTTTCTTAACTTAACAAATTTAAGCTACTATTCCAACAGTAGATTTTGAGTTCTGAACTCAAGGATAACTTGTTTGGCATAAAATATTCCAAGAATATCTTAAATTGTTTCATCACCATGATGCCAGAAGAGTGGCCAGTAATGTTTGCTAAAATGAAAGATATGAAGAGAAAGTGTTGATAGTTTTATCATTGTCCGGCAGGTTGTGAAAATGGAATAGAAGTATTGAAAATTAAGCGAAGAGCTTGGATATGGCAATACTCGAGCCAAGCACGCATTCCTTTGCCTAACATACCACAGCGGGGTAGGTCGAGGCACGAACGAATCCGCCATCTTGGCAGACAAAAGAATGTGTGTGTGTGTGTGTGTGTATGTGTGTGTGTGTGTGTGTGTGTGTGTGTGTGTGTGTGTGTGTGTGTGTGTGTGTGTGTGTGTGTGTGTGTGCAGACATCAAATGGATATTGGTACTGTGCATTCACTTCCTTAATCAAATCATATGGTTTTGAGAAGAGCACGAATTTATAAGTATCGTTTAATTTTACTTATAATCAAATAGATCTTCCTAATCTCTATAATAAAGAAAAAAAATAGATCTTACCGGAAATTAGTGCTGATGTTCAGTCTTCATTTTAACGGCTTCCCCTGTGAGGCATTTATTATTCTGCAGAAGTAGCACCACGATATTTCGCAACCCTGTACACAAGCTTTTTTCTGCGCATTTAATCTCACTACCCGAGCAGGAGACAACAACATATGAATACCTTATTTTGATCTTGATAACTGGCCTTGATATTAATGAGCTCAGATGGAAAGGTAAAATACCTTAACAATATACCTAAGAATTGCAAGCAAAATATCTCTCGAATAACAAAACATGTTATTTTGGATACCTGAGCGGTACTATTTTGGTATTGTCTTACCTCAATTTAGTATTCGCATAACATTGTGCGTAGAATTTAATGGTATTATCCTCAGGTATTTTACCTCTTAATCTGAGCTCATTAATACCAAAGCCAGCTTTGAAGTTATTCGTTTCTGCTCGGGTACTTGAAATTCACACCTTTATATTCTTGACCTGCAACGTAAAAAACGGCTTCTGTGTCATTTGCTAATGTAGGCAACGTATGCTCAATTTTGTCGCCATCCCCTCACATAAAAAAATCATTTAACCAGTGCTGAGTACTTCCTTTGAAAATTGTACCCTGTACTCATCGCTGGGTTAGTTATTTTTTCCGTGCAAAAAATTTGTTGAATTGTAGCTACATTCGACATTTGCGCAGTTATATTGGGGGAGCTGATTCTACATTTTTTTGTACAGGTTTTTGCTATCTCCTACCAGCTTACTTCTAGAGTACTGGTAATAATAAGGCACACAGAAAAAAATAATGAATTATAACAAACGCGAAAAAAAATCTATTCGTTTAATTCCATGCAACAGGAGGCATAAGCAGCGAAATTATTTGCAATTTTTCATGCGCCACGAAACAATGTTTGCAATTTTTTACATAACAGAGTAGATTCAACCGTTACCTTAAAAAGCTTGAATTTACTTGAAATTCCCATTAATTTATGCCAAATCTAATCCATCTCCTTATTAGTGCATTAGATAACGCAAAAATTAAATGTTTCTTTTTATCTGTGTTTACAGTAAATTTTGTTTCAAAAATTGGCACAAAACTTCGTTGCTTCGATAGATAAATTCGCAAAATGCATGGGTGGAATTGAACTGTTTTATTAGGCTATTAGACAAAAGCATTGTTTTTAACTATCAATCTGTGTTTTGTCCATTGCAATAAATCTGTTTATTTGCACTTTCAGAAGTGGCATAAATAGTATACAGGGTGACACTTTGCGTACTCTATTGTTGATTTCAAAGCAATAACTCACATTCGTTCTGCAGGCCTGCAACATTTTTGAGTGAATAGTTGATGTTTAAAGTGTTCTGTGGAAAAAGTGGAACATGAAAATATCTCTGCAAATGCGTAATTGGATCGTGAAAGACTGCCAGAAAGTTATGCCACATCACAAAGTAGCAGAAAAGTTCAGTGGAAGCTTCCCAGCAGTGCAAAAAATCTGGGTAAAAAACTCAGCAATTTGGATCAATTTTCGATAGAGCTGGTAGAAGTCAAAAGCAATAGACAACGCCGTGGCAGGATGCAAGAATCTTGGGAGAAGATCTTGAACACAAGGTTGATTAGTCGAACGGTGAAGGACATATTGTCTCTGAATATTTCCGAAATAACAGTACGACTTAAGCTGCAGCAACATGGCTTGAAGAAAAAGCTTGCATCTCGTCGGATACTGATAAGTAAACGCAACAAAACCAAGCGTTTGAAACTTGTCAAGAAACACGTCAACAAGACGATTTCGTTTTGAAAAAAGGTGTTGTGGAGAGATGAAAGTAAGTTCGACATTTCTTTTCCATGCTTGTAGAGCCCTTTAACCATTGCGTCCAATACTTAGGAATATTGTGGTTTGACCCAGTTTTAATTTATTGCTGATCAAGTATCCAACCACAACTAACAACTAACATGTTGAATTTATTTCAACGGTTTTCCGAAATCATAATTCTCCGGTACGGAAATGAATGAAATAACGCTCTGATCCGTGATGGGGAGAATATAATTTTCCTAATAGAGATACAATTCTTCATTACAATATGTAGGTTTTGAATACTTTTAATTTATAAGGAAGATTTAAGCTCAATTTTAATGTTTTGCATGCCTATTTGGTCTAAGTCTGCATTTTAATAATGTAATAACGCAATGATCATATTATCATAAAGTTTGCATGACCATAATATAATTATTTGTTCATTTAATCGTGTATACATGTATATAGGTATGTTACTCACGTTTAGTTCCGTTTAGAGTAATTCAAGAATCCAGTTCTAGTGTAGTTTTATGTCTTAGTGGTAAGTCCTAGATAAGTGCATGTAATTAGGCTTTTTAAATTTCCTTCCAGGTATTTAGTGTATTCTCACCGATCTTCTATGGATTTTTATTCGTAGGCAGCAAGTGTAGTCATAACCTAGATTGTAAGGCTAAATTTTAGATAGATTTAACATGATCCAATTTCTTTAGGCTTACCAATTCTGTAGATTTTAGGTGGATTAATTTATTAATAGGATAATTTTAAGTGAAAAAACACACTATTTTAAGTACAACTAGCACTAATTTAACTATAATTAATAATTTTAGAATTCACTCACGCATGTGGCTACTGTTGCTTGTTGTTTTAGTTTTTGGTTTTCTTTCTACTCACCCGGTGTGACGGTTCGTCCCTACCTGTCACTCCGCAGTACAGAGAATCTCCGCAAACCTCCGAAAGGGCGCTGGCTGATAACTGTCATCGGTTGGTTATACGATATACAGAGCGCGCTGGCCTAATAGGGTAGGCCAACAATCCCTCCAGGGTACGCCAACTTCCGGTTGACTTACGACTCAACGCGCTGAACATCTAATACTGCCAATTTGGCAGCCGGGCGCTCATAGATTCCGGTGACTGTCTGTACGATGGCTGACCGGACCTGTCCATCTCGACTGACTACCGCACTGATGACTCTTCCTTTCGGCCAACAACTCCGGGGCATCTTGGGGTCGACAATGATCACCACTTCACCGGTGGCGATGGGCTTCACAGGCTGGAACCATTTAGACCGACGAGTAATTTCAGGCAGGTAATCGGTGAGCCATCGCTTCCAAAATAGGTTAGCTAAGACTTGCGAAGTGCACCAGTTCTGCTTCAGGAGGAGACCGCAGTCGTTACTCGTAACCAATGGTTTTGTTCCGTTGGATGAACCAAGAAGGAAGTGATTCGGGGTAAGAGCTGCAGCAGAATCGTCGTCTGTTGGCACATGCGTGAGTGGCCTGGAGTTGACCACGTTTTCTATCTCCGTCAGAGTGTTTCGGAGTACCTCGTCGGATGGTTTTTCGTTGTGAAAACTGCTAATAGGTTGTTTTTACCGTTCGTATTAGCCGCTCCCAGCTTCCACCCATGTGAGGTGCTAGTGGAGGATTGAACATCCACTCTGTCTCGGAGCTAGTAAACTCTTTCATGATTTCGTCATGGTCGATCACTTCCTTCCGTTTCTTCAGCTCTCGATCTGCCCCGACAAAGTTGGTTCCTCGGTCGCTGTAGAACTTTCGGGGTTGGCCACGCCGAGCGACAAAATTGCGGATTGCCATGATGCATGAACTAGTCGTTAGCGAGTGAGTGACTTCAATGTGTATTGCTCGAGTTGTTAGGCAAGTGGCCAGCATTCCCCAGCGTTTCTCGACTCTTCTGCCGACGACGACTTCGATTGGACCGAAGTAATCGATTCCCGTGTGAGTGAACGGGCGTGAAAACGCTGCTAGACGACCAGGAGGTAGATCAGCCATGTATGGGGGATTCGGTGCAGCTTTCTCGATCTTGCATCTTTGGCAACCTTTACGAGCTTGATTGTAGCACGAGCGTATGTGGCTGATTTGGTACTTTTGCCGCAGCTCGTTTATCACTGTCTCGTGGTTTTGGTGGTGGTATTTATTGTGGTAGTGAGATATTATCAAGGTAGTGATGTGGTGGTTTCGTGGTGGGATGATGGGTTTCTTCGCGTCTTCGTTGATGTACTGGCAGGCTGCGACGCGGGTTCTCATGCGTAGTATATAACGTTCATCCAGCCACGGTGTCAGCTTGTACAGTGAACTGGATCTCGGAAGTGATGCTTTCGGTTCTCCTGTTTGAATTACGTTTCTTAGGCTGGAAACTTCTTCAGGAAAGCCTTCCTGTTGCGCTAGACGAATCAGGTATGCTTCAGCTGCGTAGATTTCACTTTCGGTGAGTGGTCCCGTTGTCCTTGGTCGTTTCTGGTGATTGGAGTGGCGGTTTCCTGTGAATCGTAGCACACGTGCAACAACGTTTCGCAATCGCTCCCAATTCGAGTAGTCGGTTACACGGACAATTGGTTCTGGGAAGCGTAGTGAACGGCTAGAGCTCCTATGAGCTCAACGTCTGTTGCTTCGCTCCGGACTATCGACTGGGGCCACTTATCTTCAGTTGACCAAAGATAGTCCGGACCATTGAACCACCTGCTGTCTGGCGAAAGATCTGGGTGGATGTCCCACTTTGTTCCATCATCAGCAACGTTCAGCTTGCTTGGTACGTATCGCCATTCATGTGGTTCCGTAGCTTCCAGGATCTCTGTGACTCTGAATCCAACGAACTGAGTGTACCGCCGATGATCGGAGTTGATCCAGCACAAAACGTCTCTTGAGTCCGTCCAGTAGATTTTTTCGTGATCCGTATTCTCAGCGCTTCAATAACCGTGCAAGAGAGCCGCGTTCCTAATAGCGCTGCTTGCAACTCCAGTCGAGGAATCGAAGTGAGCTTCAAAGGGGCTACTCTGGTCTTGGAAGTGACGATGGAACAATGGATGATCCCATCCTTGACGAAGCGAAGAAAACATACAGCTGCCATTCCATTCTTGCCGGCATCTACGAAGGTGTGTAATTGTACTTCATTGGCTTCGGTGAGTGGATGTCTGGCACTGTAGCATCGAGTGATTCGAACGTTCTCGACATTGGGCAAGACTTTAAGCCAGGTAAGCCAGGTTGCGAACTCTTTGTCGTGTATTTCTTCATCCCAGCTTGCTCCGGATCGCCATATGTCCTGCAGCAAGGCCTTCAGGTAGGCTAGAAAGTGCGCAATCAGGCCAAGTGGGTCAAATATCGTCATGAGGACTCGCAAAACTTCCCGCTTGGTGGGACGCCGTTCCCCTTTCAGCAAAGCTTCATCATAACGATTCCAGCCGACCTTGTAGGTGAAAGCATCAGACGATGTATTCCACCACATTCCTAGGACCTTCTCAGTAGATAACTCTGTGGATAGATCGAGACTTTTTCCTCCGTGCTTGCTTCTTGCAGTGTCGACGTCACCCGCCTGGAATTGCTAATCCAGTTCCGGATTTCAAATCCACCTTGGGCATGAACATACTGTACCTCCTTCGCGATCTGTACAGCTTCGTCCTCAGATTTGACGCTGATTAACATGTCATCAACATAGTGTGATTTTGTGATAGCTTCGTATGCCGCTGGATACTGCTCCTTGAAACGTTCTGCGTTGACATTCTTCACGTATTGAGCGCTACTTGGAGAACAGCACGCTCCAAAGGTCATTACTTTCATCGCGTACACAACGAGGTTTCCGTCTGCATCTTTCCAAAAGAAGCACTGGTATCGTTGATCTTCTTCGCGAATCAGCACCTGGTGAAACATTTCACGGATGTCCCCAGTGACCGCGACAGGATGCAGGCGAAACCGAAGTAAGATCTCGAATAGAGAAGAAAGTAGATCTGGTCCCTTCAGCAGAGCAGAATTTAGTGACTTTCCGTGAACTTTGGCAGCAGCGTCCCATACCAATCTCACTTTATCAGGTTTGTTCGGATTAGTAACTGGGAAGACTGGCAAAACCAATTGTCGCCGGATTGCTGCGCGACTTCATCGTCGGATAGCTTGCGAACGTAGCCTTTCGTGACGTAGTCTTCAATCTTCTGCGTCAATACTTTGGCCAGCTGATGGTCCTTCGCCATACGTTTTTCCAACGATTGATGACGACGCAATGCCATTTCACGACTATCGGGCAAACGGATGTTGTCGTATCGAAGAAGTAAACCCGTCTCATATCGTTCACCGTTAAAGCGCGTTCGTGATACCAAAAGTGACTGAGCGCGCTCTACTTCAGAGGATTGAAGAAGTTTGGTTGGTTTGACAACTCCTACACTATCAAGGGAGAAGTAGTCCTTGATTGCTTGATGTAGATCTTCGTCAGAACCATCGTCGTACGGGCGTACGTGGAAGGTGTAGTGAAACATACTTGGTGTCTCTCCAGTGCATAATCCTCCACAGACAGTCCAACCTAGGCGTGTCTTCATCGCGATCGGTTGGCCTAATTCTCCTTCGCGGCTCTTCAGGGTCAGTCCCAAATGAGCATGCTTCATGCCAATCAGGATTCGAGGGCGGGCGTCTTGATATGACTCGATCGGCAGCCCTTTGAGGTGAGGATACAAATGTACTACTTCTTCGAGATTTAACGTTTGATGTGGCAGCATCAGCTGATTCACTGTACGTACGTCATCCATCTGGAACTGTTTGGCCTTCTTATGTCTTGCAGCGATATAAAGGTTGACAATATGGGAGTTTTTCTCCTGACGCTGGGTTCCTCCCGTCCAACGTAAGCATAGCGGACTCAAAGGTCCATTTAGTTGCAGTTCATCAGCCAGTTCTTGGTCAAGTAGTGTCAATGCTGAGCCTTCGTCCAGAAAGGCATAGGTGTGTACCTCCTTTTCCAGTTCCTGAGAGCACTACTGGGACATAGCGAAAAAGCACAGAACTGGAAGTTGTTTGGTGCGTGTTGCAACCATGTCCAGAGTTACTAGCTTCAGGGTGCGGTGACTGTTGCTTTGCGCTCGGAGTTTGATTCTTTTCTTTCTGGTCGTTGTGAAGCAGTTCGTGATGCCTGTATGTGCATCCGTCTTTTCCACATGGTTTAGCCTTGCAGCTGCCTTTGTGTTGGCGAAGGCACGTGCGACAAAGTTCGAACTCTCGGATTACCGCCCATTTGGAATCCCTTGAAAACTCCTGAAATCGTTTGCATTTTTCCACCGATTTGCAGTTCCCTTTGCACACTAGACACGTCGCCTTTGTTGATTCCGATGTAGATCCTGCTGTTGCTTTCGAGGCCCTACTTGCTTTCGTGTCATACGGGACCGCTGTTTCAGAGTGCGCATTCAAAAAGCTATCTCCCCTTTTACCTCGACGAACATCTATGCGGCTAGGTTTCGCTTCTAATGACACAGTGGGGAATGTTACCGAACTTGCTGCTTCCGCTGAGACTATAGACCCATGCGCTGAAGGTCGCTAAGCTGACCGTGAAATACGCCTTTCGATGTTGGGCCCAGCTAAGCTTGATTGATGGCGGCAGTTTGCTAACGAGTTGATGTAACAAAGTGATGTTGTACATGTACTCCTCCAAGCCACATGATTCCACTGTAGCGCAAAAGTTCTGTACACTCACTGCAAAATCCACTAGTGTTTCCAGTCGATCCTCTCGAATCGCCGGTAGCGAACTTATTTTCCCAATCAACGAATGCACAATTACTTCCGGTTGACCATACAACATTCTTAGCGTGTCCATAACGCCATCCACATTGCCAGGATGCATCAGCCTACACTTGACGGCCTCGTAGGCTTTTCCCTTCAGAGCTCTTTGCAACCGCACCAGGTTCTCCTCTTCCGTGAATCCACACATAGCAGTTGTGCTGCTAAACATGGATAAGAAAATTGGCCATTCTTCTGGGTTGCCAGAGAACGTGGGCAAATCCTTCGAAACTGCTTGCCGCGCTGCAATCTGCGATCGTGAGAGCTGAAACTGGTCGCATTCGTCCTCAATTGCGGTGGAGTTTCTCGACGATCTTTGAACACGTGTAGCACGTGGCGTGCCGTGAACAGATCGAATGTGATCCACAGTTGACTTGTTTGCGTGACGTGCATCGGGATGAATCTGCGTTGACTGAGGTAGAGCATCCAGACTGAAGTGGTTGGACTGCCCGTACGCTGGATCGCGGTTACTACAGCCACGATTTTCCTGGAGATAGTTGGGTTTCGGTGGAGGCACCTGTGTGGAAGGCATGGAATTTACAGGTTGATAACTAGCAGTAAGTTGTTGTTCACGTAGAAGCCTTTGCTGTTGCGACTGTTCTTCCCATAAATGATGGATGCGCTCCTCCTCCTTTTGCAACTGTTGTTGCTGCCCTCGAAGAACTGTTTCCTGTTTCCGTTGAACATCACGTTGCTGTTGTTGATACCGCCGGAATTCTTCTTCTCTTTGCAATTGCTTTTGATGCTGTACTCGAAGGTGTTCTTGCTGCAACTGCTGATTTTGTTGCTGTTGCTCCAATAGTAATTCTTGCTGCAAATGTAAGTCTTCTTGGTGTCGCAGTTGGAGTTGTGTTCGTTGGCGCTGTTGAAGCAGACCCTGCTCACTTTGCTCGTCTCGTTCATCCACTTGTGGGTATTGTAGTTGAGCAACAGGATCCGATCGAATCTTATTGACCTCCATCCGTGAAACACTGGTAGTTTTGACCCAATCTTCAATCCGGCTTCTCGAAATCATAGAACTCGAACTCTGACTTGCTCCTTTTTCACTGGCCAGTTTTTCCAGAATTTCGTATTTCTTAGCCAGGAACTCCTTGTGATTTTTTGCCTTTTGCAGTGCGGTGATGCGCTGACGTTCCACTTCCTCCTGTTGTTGTCGTTCTTCAAAGTCTCTCTCTTCTTGTAGCCTCAGTAACTGCAATTCGGTACGATTTCGAGCGGATCTCTGCGACGATGTACAGGAAACTTCCGATGATGTCTTTTCCAACTCGATGGTGGGAACTCCTACGACTGTTGGTACGAGGAGCGTCTGCTTCCGTTGGTTACAGAGTGATCTCGACTGTAGAACGGGATCTAGCTTCTTAAACGACACTGGATTGAGTGCTGGTTCAGAATGCGTAGCTGATTTGCCACGCGATGGCCGAACAGGCGTAGATGTCGGAGTTTCCTTATTAGACAGGGTACGTTTGGCTTTCAGTTCCTTCTTGGCATCAATCGATGTTGGCGGCTTGTTTGAAATCGACATAGTTCGCTGGTCCCAGTTTGCGGTCTTGCAGTTGGTACAGCTCCAGCTCTGGTTGACGACTTCGTCCGTAACACCAACACAATCGTAATCATACCACTTGTCACACTGATCACATTGCACCATATTGTCTGCTCCAGGTCCTCCACAACTTTCACACGGCGGTCCATCGGCGGTTCTCTCGGACTCATCCACTAAGACCACATCTTCCATACCATCACCACTACCATTTGTACCACTTTCACTGACCACATCACCTTCAATCGGTGTTGACTTCACACCCTTACTACCACCGGACTTTTTACCACGATTTGACATGCTAGCGAACTTATCGGTTTTCGTTGTAAACGAAAATTATATCTTGTTGAATTTATTTCAACGGTTTTCCGAAATCATAATTCTCCGGTACGGAAATGAATGAAATAACGCTCTGATCCGTGATGGGGAGAATATAATTTTCCTAATAGAGATACAATTCTTCATTACAATGTGTAGGTTTTGAATACTTTTAATTTATAAGGAAGATTTAAGCTCAATTTTAATGTTTTGCATGCCTATTTGGTCTAAGTCTGCATTTTAATAATGTAATAACGCAATGATCATATTATCATAAAGTTTGCATGACCATAATATAATTATTTGTTCATTTAATCGTGTATACATGTATATAGGTATGTTACTCACGTTTAGTTCCGTTTAGAGTAATTCAAGAATCCAGTTCTAGTGTAGTTTTATGTCTTAGTGGTAAGTCCTAGATAAGTGCATGTAATTAGGCTTTTTAAATTTCCTTCCAGGTATTTAGTGTATTCTCACCGATCTTCTATGGATTTTTATTCGTAGGCAGCAAGTGTAGTCATAACCTAGATTGTAAGGCTAAATTTTAGATAGATTTAACATGATCCAATTTCTTTAGGCTTACCAATTCTGTAGATTTTAGGTGGATTAATTTATTAATAGGATAATTTTAAGTGAAAAAACACACTATTTTAAGTACAACTAGCACTAATTTAACTATAATTAATAATTTTAGAATTCACTCACGCATGTGGCTACTGTTTCTTGTTTTTTTAGTTTTTGGTTTTCTTTCTACTCACCCGGTGTGACGGTTCGTCCCTACCTGTCACTCCGCAGTACAGGGAATCTCCGCAAACCTCCGAAAGGGCGCTGGCTGATAACTGTCATCGGTTGGTTATACGATATACAGAGCGCGCTGGCCTAATAGGGTAGGCCAACATAACATGATGTAGCACACAACCCCAGTAAGAATCGGCTAATGTTATAAAGCCTAATGGGATTGCGTAGCCAAATATTGACCACCTTTGATTGAATAGTGCAACCCAATTGCAAAGTATCGTTTGAATTAAAAACCCGCATTAATCCACCGATGGTGAGACTGAACCCTTCTTACACTTCACCAAAATTACAAACTCAAATTTGGGCAATATTGTACTGGATACATATTTTCATCAGAAATTCCAAGAAGATTCAAAAATATTCAATATGCCATACATTCAGTTTATAAAATGAACTATTTGTCAACCCTGAACGTATTGTTCAGCAATGTGATTAAAATATTACGATTATTAGTTTTTAATGACTAGTTTATGTTAGTTATAAAAACCCGCATTAACGAAATGTCCGAATGAAAAAAAAATCAATAGCGTTCTATGGGAATGTTGTAGCTTCCATTTGCCGTCAACAGAACTGAAATCGGTTCACAGATGGACACACACCCACTCACACACACACACACACACACACACACACACACACACACACACACACACACACACACACACACAACACACACACACACACACACACACACATACACACAGACATGTGCTCAGTTCGTCGAGTTGAGTCGAATGGTATATGACACTCGGCCCTGTGGGCCTCGGATAAAAAGTCGAGTTTTCAAGCGATCTTAATACCCTTCTATTGATGTAAGAAGGGTAAAAAATGGACAAAAATTGCCGATTTTTCATGGGTTTACCATCCTCCGCACTGTCAAAACTACCTATGCAGCATCAATCATAGTAACCCATTAGTCAGCAGACAAAATTTGACAGCTCTATCAGTAGAAATCTAATCGTGATGACAAACACAGTGAAGCAACTCCGTTCAGAAGTGTGCGCATGCAAAAAACGGCACCCCGCCGCGTCGAAAACGGACATCGTGCAGCACTTTGTGGACACCGGATACGTCCGTTTTATCTACAACATCTTTGCACCATTAGACAACAATCAGAGTATCGAAAGTAAGCCCGGTTCCGGACGGCTGACGACCCTGAGCGACAGGAATCTCGAAAGGATGCTGAAGAGGACGGCCAAGGGAAAAGTGGCTACAACGCTGCGTGCGGAGGTCGGTTCAACCGGCCAAACAGTGAAAAAGTACCTGGCGAACATGAACATACATGTCAGGAACCGGAAGTCACGTCCACTGGTTTCGGAGCTGCAGGCAAGGACGCAGCGGCAGAGGCTGAATAATATGGTCAACTCGATTTTTTCCGCGAATCGCGACGTGGCGATGGTGATGGACGACGAGACCTATCTCACCCTGGATGGCAACGACTGGCAGGGCAATTCGTATTTTACTTCTCCCACGAAGGAAGTGAGGTTTGAGGTGAAGTTCATTTCACTCACCAAGTTCCCCAAGAAGGTGCTGCTGTAGCTGACAATCAGTGAGTAGGGGATGTCAAAGCCGCTCATCTTTCGCTCCGGACTGACCGTGAACGGGGAAATTAATAGTACGAAAAGCCTGCCGAAAGTTACGTCGTTCATCTAGAAATACCATAAGGGCGAAGACGCGGTGAGCTGGCAGGATCTGGCGTCAGAACACTACTCGAATTTCTGGGCCATTCAGAAGCGTAAGATCTATTCCTACTATTTGGTCGCGAAAACTGAGGAGGAATTGATAGATAAAACAAAGAAAGAATCAAAAATATGCCTTCACGCATGTTTTCTTCCGCCATGGAGAATGTTTCGGTTAACTGCCGGAAGGCCGCTCGCAAGGGTGTAGCTTTTGTTTTGCAAGTAAGCCTAAATAATTAACTTCCATGGGAAATTCATCAAAAGCAATTATCTGTCTTAGCTTTTTTTTATCATAATCCGAAAAAAAGTCCATTTTTTTTAATGCAAACGTTACGATTCAAAAGTTACAGAAGATTTTCGATGACCAATTTTATCGAATACACACTTTAAGTATCATAAATTCTACTGTACTAGGTGAGTTTTGAGGATGCTGTAATATTTTTCAAAGTGAGCAGATACCTTTGACTGGTTTATCGTAAAGAATTGGATGAAAATGTTTTTTCCGAGAAATTTATAAAGCTTCCAAGCGCGAATTGTGATCAAGTCATTCTGCTTTTCTGATATTTTTGCTGCTTTCTGTTTCTGGTACGTTTTTATCCCTCGTTAAAAACTCGTTTCTTGACGCTTTGAACCATTGCTTCATTGGTAACGCACTTTTTTGCATCTAATCGATTCCAAATTTAATAAAAATATTGTAGGAAATCTTCATTAAGACTTTAAAACATTATCAGAACCAAATGGACTCTCACTGACAACTGTCGATTTCGGAGAATTGTGGTAAAGGGCGAACACGAAATTATTGCGACACATTCAACAGGGCATAACTTTTTTACCATTGGGTAAAAATCAACCAAATTTTGCACACTTTCTCATTGATGTGTATTGTTTACATGCTGTCAAACATGAAGTCGTGTTTTTCGATTCAACGAAAATGGAGGTGAACCAACGCGAGTCGAGAGAACAAATTCTTTCCAAACACCTGGAATTTCCTGACCTGTCAGGCAGTTGGGAAAATGTTGAACATTCACCATTCAACCGTCTCCAGAGTGATGAAGTGGTTCCAGGAGCGGTTGACGTTGGACCACGGCAAAGGAGCTGGAAGAAAACCGGGACCGGAGAACAAAAAGACGGAGGGAAAGGTGAAGCGGATGATTAAAGCAAATCCCAACGTCTCAAGCCGTGATTTGGCTAAAAGATCGGCATGTCGCAGAGCTACGTCCAGAATGCAAAGAAGAGAGCTGAGCTACATACATACAAGGTGACAAAACTTCCCAAACCGCGATGAGCGGCAACAATCGATCGGCTAAAACTCGGGCACGGAAGCTCTACGAGAAGATGCTGACAAAATATGGCTGCTGTGTGATGGACGACGAAACGTATATAAGAGCCGATTTTAAGCAAATTCCGGGGTTGAAGTTTTTCACCGGCAAGAGCAAGTTCTATGTGGACGACAAATTTAAGAAGCAGAAAATGTCGAAGTTCGCCTCCAAATATCTCATTTGGCAGGCCATCTGCTCTTGCGGACTGAGGAGTGTGCCTTTCGTGACAAAGGGCACACTAAATGGCGAGATCTAAAATTTTGTGTGCCTCGAGAAGCGCCTCTTTGCCGTTCTTGCCGCAGCACGACGAAGCTCCGCTATTTTGGCCAGATTTGGCATCATGCCACTATTCTGAAAAGTGTTCTGGAGTGGTATGAGGCCAATTCTGTCCATTTTGTTCCAAAGGACATGAATCCGCCAAACTGTCCGGAGCTGCACCCGGTGGAGCAGTACTGGGCAATGATGAAGCGGGAACTTCGGAAGAGCAAGAAGACAGTCAAAGACGAGAAGGACATGTTAAGAAAATGGAAAAAAAACTGAGAAACTGGTACCGGATGACACTGTAAAGACTTTGATGGAGGGCATCACGCGAAAATGCGTTCAATTTTTACACTCAAGGCTCCATCGATTAACTTTTCTTTTGATTTTTAAAGTAAATATATGTATAAAACTACCCTAAAATTTTGGTATGATTCTAAACATTATAAGAAAATTGGCATGACATTTTCGGTGTCGCAATAATTTTCGTGTTCGCTCCTTTAGAATCTTTTTTCAGTCCTTATATAAAGAGTCATAAGATAATTTGATGAATATTAAATTCATGTTGACTGCTGACTAGCAGATTAGCGTTCCAAGACCTTCAAAAGATGCACGATTACGGGTGTCATTTTAGTCCTAAACCACAACCATCAGCGAACGCACTCATCAATGCAGTAACTGGGATGGTAAATGGCGATTGTTATCAATGACATGGATGATTCTACAGAAGTTTGTTCGCTCGACAGGTAATGAGTAATGATATTTCTAATAGGCATTCACACCCCGTTGCGTCCTACTGTGAAGACCCTGTTGAACCTGATTACCTTCTTCTGTCGGTGCCAGTCCAGGCGGCAAGGAGTGATACCCGCCCGTCTTCCACGGTCTGCGACTTGCTCGATCCAATCGGCGACAGATTAATCGGCATCCGCTATGGCCATGTCTGCCTGGCACGGTGCAGCCTCTTTCGGAGTGGGATTAAATGTTAATATAATTAAAGGCCTTTTACTTGGGTCCTATTCATTGCGTAGAGAACACGCGTCTCACCAGCCTCGATGCAGACTGGGAGGAGGTGATTGTGAATGGAGATGAAGAGATGATGGTTTGAAAAATGTGTCTCAGCTACTTACGCGAACTTTTATCGATGAAATGGTCAACAATTTTTCAACGTCATCGTCCGATGCGCAGCGGAGAATCGAATCGGACGTCTGTCACTACCTGATGCCTAGCCGGAATGGTTGATGGCGCTTCAGTGTTCAGACAGATAGCAGTGAATGCGCGGTGTTATTCACACGTCAACATGTCCATCTCCTAGGATTATCGGACAGTTGATGATCCTTGGAATGAGGAATACTCTTGTGAATATACAAACCGGCTATGTTCGAATGCCAAATCGCACAAAATCAGACGAAAGTAATCAACGGAATAGATCTTCACATTGAATCACCTCCACTTGGAACCTGCTGCACCCAGCATTTCAGTCAACCTTGCCTAGCGATACATTTAACGACAATCATGCGAGCCCGTATATCTTGACTCTATATTGGATCCAGAAACCAGTTGCATGTTCATAACAAATTACTAGAAAGAGCACTTGTGCGCGAGCCAACGACAAGCGGTGCCGCAGAGGACAGTGTCATACACGGTTGTTTTTGCCCATCGTTTAGATTGCATGGACACTTGCCGGCTGGGCTGCTCTCGATGAGTGATTTTTCAAATCAGCCATCCGCTGCGGGGGTGGTCAACCCCAGACTGAGCTGGTAAGCGGTGATCACATCATGTAAACTTCCTCGATCGTTGATCATGCGCCCATTGCCTTCGAGGCACACTTTGTTGCTCGGTGACTGGCTCGGTTGGCAAACGACGACGACGACGACGACGACGGCGCTGGCAGAGTTTACAATTAGCGTCGTCGAACAGCGAAAGCCGCTCGCAACCCTTGCTGATGACATAGTCTTGTTGGGTGAGCACTAGCGGACGAAAACGAACTAATGCACTTTCGGCGTGGGTGGGCGGAAATGTATGATTATCCTGGTAATTACGAGCGGAACATTCGTAGCTCGTTGCAATAAATGATACCTGCAAATGGTCGAAGGTGGGGCTTGCTCGATGTGGGTGATTTTATTTTGATGTCTTCAGTAATTTGGCTGTCACGGGAGTGAGGTTTTTATCAGCGTGGTTAATGGAGTAATTCAAAGACTACTTTGTTTGCCAGGCAGGTCTCGGAGGCACGTTTCTTAGTGAAGATGATCGCTGTTTAATTTATAGGCCGAGCTTATTCTCAATCTCGTGAGTTGTTTACATTTTGTCATAAGTTTTATTGTTTGGATTATGATTAATATTAAAATACCTCGATTAATAATACTACGCTTAACGCGTACCGTAAAAATCGAAATCGTAAAGAATGATACCCGCAGCTCATATCATTTTCGCTAATTAGAGGAAATAAGGTCTATCTCAGTTATTTGAAGTCATAAACCTCTACAGTCCTCGGCAGTTTGTTATTGCTATATCCGTTTGTTTGTCTATCTGTCTGTTTGTCTGTCTGTCTGTTTTTATGGTGGTTTGAGACCCCTTCCTTCACTAGAAAGGGGGCTCTCATACAAATGAAAAAGACATTTCTGCATAACTCGAGAACTAGTCAAGAAAATTGAATTTAGCATGTGGGGTTTTTTTGAGACATGAATGGTTTCTATGGTAGTTTGAGACCCCTCTCCTATGAAAATCCACTGTTTATACAAATGAAATAGATTTTTGTTGCATAACTCGAGAACTTTTTAAGCAAATGGAACCAAATTTGGCAGGTGAAAGTTTTTGAAGAAGAAAATATAGTTAACTTGAGAGTCAATCAAGCAAATGGAACCAAATATGGCATCTAGGGATTTTTGAAGGCAGTTTTTTTATGCTGGTTGAGACCCATCCACTCTCTGGAAAGGTGGTTCTTACCCAAATAATACTTAAATTTCTGTATAACTCGAGAACTAATCAATAAAATTGATCCAAATTTGGCATGTGGGGGTTTTCAGAGGCAGGATTTTTTTCTGTGGTGGTTCGAGACCCTTTCACATCTCTGAAGGGGGAGAGGGGGGGAGGGGCTCTCATACAAATGAAATAGAATTGCCAGACAAACATGATAATTATCCAGGCAACTGAAACAAAAAATGAGCCTTTCTCGGGTAGGCAGCATGTTCTGATAGAAATTAGAGCCCCTTCTTAGTAAGGAATGGGGGATGCTTGAGTTACTCTTAGTGCTACATTATGCACAAGAAGTTAATCTGAGGCTATGCAAGAGAAGAAAATTACGTTCAAACTGACAGGATATGGCGTAGTTTTAAGATAAATGATTTGTCAATGAAATGCTTCTACACAGAACGAAAAACGATGGTAGAAACAAAAGATCCGAGGGTTAACAACTGTTCCAGAAAGTATAAGCACACCTTATTTTAACGGTCACTTTGAATATAAGGAAATATTTCAACATGTTTTGGCTGCGCCCTTTTGTTTGCACATTTCTGAATGATATAGCTTCAAAAAGTGCTCAATTTTGTGTTTCCTATCAAAATGCGCAGTCTTACTCCGGAACAACGAAAAAGTATCGTGCACAAATGGTGCACTGTGAGTGGACTCTCCTTGAGAAAATTGGCCAAGGAAGAGGGTTTAAGCGTCGGAGCGGTACGATCTGCGATTCGAAAATATAGACAACAGTGTAATTTTGAAGATGCGCCGAAGAGTGGTCGGAAATCCGGTTCTGTTAGTCCGGATATCGATAAAAAGATCAAGGATGCCTACAAGTGAAAACCAGCGACTTCCGTTCGGGATGTTGGGAAAAAAACTAGGGACCTCGTCGAGTAACGTCAAAGAAAGACTGGGGCTAAAAACATACCGAAAGCAGAAAAAACCCAAAAGGAACCCAAAACAGGCCGCGTCCGTGAAACCACGGGCCCGCAAACTCTACGATTCGTTATTGTGTTGAAATTCTGAGTGTATAATAGTGGAAGATGAAACGTATGTGAAACTAGATTACAAAACGCTTCCCGGACCACAATTCTATACTGTAAGCGAAGACAAAGAGATCCCCGAAACGGAGAAGGCAATTTTTATGGTTATGTTTTGGCAGGCAATATGCGTGTGGTAAAACATCTAGTCCGTACATCACAACGGAGACGATGAACACTCAGAAATGCGACATTTTTGTTATTTTGAAAGTGTGCTTATACTCTCTGGAACAGTCTTTAAATGAAAAATACACACCTACGTTTTATTTTGTAGAGATTACAGACACTGGCAAACGAAAATACTTTCATTAATTCCTTAAAAAACCATTAATGCGCCAGTTCTATTCAATTTTCATTCATTTAGTTGCAAGCGTAGTATTGGGTTCAATAACTCGGTAAGGAATGATTTTACGATCCACCTTGCCAAATATTTTTTTGCTGCTAATGAGTTCTACTATCACCTCCTTTCGGGTGTTACACCAACTACCAGTCATCCTGTATATGGTGACTTAATGACGACAGACATTGATTTTATTTCATACCAATTGTGGGTGTCAATGAAAGGCTTCATTCTCTATTTGTCAAATGTGTAGAGATTGGACTTTTTCAAGTTAGTTATATCAAAAATCGTAACAACTGTTATTTAGATTTATATTTACAAATATGACCGATGATTTCTGTGTGACTGAGTCACTTGCTCCTTTATGGAAGAATGAGGTATTCGACACACCAATTGAATACTCCATGTTTATACATGATAACAACACAACAAGTTGAATGGTGGTTTGTCCAAACCATACTTTTATTCTAGACAAGCGGACTACGGAGTTATCAAAAACAAATTAAACTGTATCGGTTTGCAAACTGTAATTCGCAACTTGAGTCTTGAGCAAGCTGTGTATACGTTCTACCAACTCATTTACGATATCTTAGAGACAACAGTAGCCAAGAAGCAACATAAACAATCAAGTAGGCCTAAAGCTCAAAATAGAAAGCAAAAAGCTCATAAAGCTTACAAAAATGATATGTACCTCTAAATTTATATGTGAACAGTCAAATTTTGAAATAAAAAAATGCGTAAGAAGAGTACAACATTCAAGTAGGAAATAACATTATGTCAAATTCAAAATAACTATTGTTGCAGCTTCACTAAGGATAAACAAAAATCGAAGAATTTCCTAGCCAAAATGCAACTTAACGATAGAATCGATAAATTGTTCGAGTCTATAAACAATCAAAATATTTCCTCTCAAGTTAAAAATTCAATGTCTTACAAATAACATGGGTTTGTTAAAGGATGTTCAACGACTACATATTTATTAAACTTTGTTACATTTTCTATTTATTCAATGTTTAGAGGAAATTATGTTGAGTCATTATATATTGACTTAAGTAAAACATTTGTTAGAGTCAACATCCCTTTATTGAATTCAAGTGCTCGACACTGAAGAAGTCTGTAAGTAGCAGACGAAATAGGCCTATCTGTCAAAAGATAAGCTCGTAGTGGAATTTAAAGGAATTTGCTCGCGTTTACTAGCGAAAATTTGAAAAAGTGTTTCGATGTTTTATTTTTTATTTTTAAAAAGTGATCAAATGAAGTGTTAATTTTAAATTCTCCTAGTTTCCCAATAACTCTATATCATTCTCATATCTATCTATATCATATCTATATCAAGAAAACACGTTATAAGGCAAGAAGCAATAGCTATATGCCAGAACACAGGTGCAGTCAAGTGAGAGACTTTGGTATTATCATCGACACAAAATTAACGTGTGTTGATCACTTTAGTAACATTATACAATGTGTCTTACATTAGGTGTCATCTTTTTTTTTCAGTCTTGGTTTATTTAAGCTGGGTAATTATAACAGCGGAATTGATTAAACCCGTTTTAAGTGCATTATTTTGACGCTGAAGATAAATAAAGAATTTTGTTTGATTATATTTATCAGCTTTCATGGAAACCATACGGGAGCAAGTTTTAAAATTACATTTGCAAAAGCTTAGAGCGTGTCAGGTATTCAATAACTGTTAGGACCAGAACAAACCAATTTTCACAGCGGATTTTTTTAATGAAGCAGACGCCTTCAGTCTAAAATAAATCAATTTCCTACTAATTTTTGACTTTTCAACGTGCTCAAAACAATTCTAATGCACAAACAAAATCGAAAACAACCTAATTCTTTCACTTTTTAATACAATGAATTCTCAACTATCTTTTCATTTATTATATTTGTTGTTTATTTTGATTTACATCGCATGCCCACACTCTTTCATTATCGATTCATTCCCACCTGGTCCTTCACCGACGTTTAGGGCCAACGTCGCTCGAGTCTCGCAGGTATAGCACGTCGCAGAGTATATCGGTAGTGCTACGGGGCGCGTACAATAACCTTAAGTAGTTCGGAGTGAGTAAGTGTTTTGTTTTTCCTACCGTTAAATGGTTCAAGGAAACTGGAAATGTCCATATTCAATACAAAGGAGGTGCCAGACGAACTGCCAGAACGAAAAAAAGGACCAATTGTTTGAGGGAGCGAATAAGACGTAATCCGGCCGTATCTGACCGTAGCTTCAAACAATTTCAAGTGTCCCCTGCTTCAATGAACAGGTTCTTCAGACATGATTTGGAATGCATGCCGTACAAGAAACAACGGGTTAACGGATTGATGGAGCGTCAAAAGCAAGCCAGGGTCCAAAGAAGCCGAGATCTTTTGGTTTGGCATCGGTGACTGCGAGATTTTATTTTCGGAAGAAAAACTCTTCCTCCTTCAGGACAGTCATGATCAACAAAATGATCGTGTGTATGGCAAAAGTCTTGCCAATATTCCATGAGATAAACTTGCTGTAGAACGGTATCAGAATGTTTCGAAAATGGGGCTCCCTTTCACGAAAAGGAAAATTTTCTCTTCTTTTCATAGAACCTAACGTAAAAATCAACACTGAATATTATGCTTCAACGCTGTATGGGAATACACCATATTGTTTCCAACAGGACTCAGCTCCAGCTCACAAGGCAAAGAAGACACAAATGTGATGCGCGGAAAATTTGCCCGATTTCATCACAAGCGAAGCCCTGCTGCTTCACCGGATCTCAACCCGCTTGACTACTTTTTTTGGGGTTCTATGCTTCAACATATAAGCCCTACGAAAGGGCTTACTTCAGATCGATTCAAGAAAAATTTGGTTGATATTTGGGTGCTGCGATGGGTTTACAAAGCGTTTGCGCAAAGTTATCAAGGAAAAAGGTGTGATATTCGAATTGAATTAATATGGTTTATTTCTATAGTATGTATCTTTCAAATGAAAAATAAATGCTATGATTTGGTTGATTTGTTTTAGTGACACCTATTGTGAGACACCCTGTACATAAGCCAAACAACATGTTAGCATATATTAAAAGATACTCATGCAAACCGTATTAAATCAGTCCAAAATCTATTTTTATTGTTTTCTCTACGTTAGTTAGGTTGGACGATTTTACCCATACCATCCTATGAGTTATGAAGCATGTTGATAAATTTAGATGCGGAAAGTGAAGAGAAATTGCAATGATAGCTTTTCTTTCCGTCGGCCTATTTCCTCACATGGTGACAATCACCGACGCTAAGAAGACGAGTCCACCATCTGGACCCTACCTATCGACTCATAAATATGAGCCGGGACCAACGGGTTTACTTCCCTTCCGAAGGAAGACGTGACCAGATTTTTTCGCCTCAGAAAAAACACCGACGTCGACTGGGATTGAACCCAGACCCACTGTTGTGAAAAGGAGCAGTCACGCTTACCACTAAACTACCAACGCCGGAAAGATAGCTTTTATAAACGATGTTATTGCACAAAGAGTGAATTAAGGGTGTTTCGATCAAATTGACTTAAACTTGACGCATTTCTTTTCATCGTCCTTTCAATTTTTTGCACACCTCTCATTTTGAAGATGTGTGCGTGTAGCATCATGCCTCTATTTTGATTTTTAGATTAGCACTTCAGCTATCAAAATGTCGTCGAAGCAACGCATCAAAAAATTGTACGTGCAGGGCGAAAATCCAAACTACTCTCACGCCCAGTTGCCAAAATTGTTGAAACAGCCAGGAAAGCTGGATCGGGGAGAATTCGAAAGCCGGAGGCCAAAGCGACGACAAAAAGAGTTGCCCGCTGTTTCGAGCGGAACTCCAACCTCTCCGTCCGAGATGTCGCAAAGAAGCTGAGAGTGGCACCTTCAACCTTGGATAGAGCTAAAAAACGAGCTGGACTGTCGACTTACAAGAAAGGGGTGACTCCAAATCGCGACGATAAACAAAACACGTCGGCCAAAGTTGTACACTACGATGCTGACGAAGTTTGATTGCGTGGTACAGGACGATGAAACTTACGTCAAGCCAGACTTTAAAAAGCTTCCTGGACAGGAATTTTATCCGGCAACCGGACGGAGAAAGGTGGCAGATATTTTCAAGCACATTAAACCGGCAAAGTTCGCAAAAAAATATCTGGTGTGGCAGGCCATCTGTACATGTGGTTTGAAGCGCAACGTTCACATTGCGACCAAAACCGTCAACCAGGAAATTTATCTGAGCGAGGGCCTACAAAAACTTCTACCGCCTCTCCTGAAGCGACACAATTGTTCCGTTCTACGTTAGGCATCTTGCCATAACGAAAAAAAGGCCATGGAGTGGCATGCTGCCAACAACGTTCAAGTGGTGCCCAAGGACAAGAACCCTCCCAACACGTCAGAGCTCCGCCCAATCGAACAATATTGGGCCATCGTCAAGCGAAACCTTAAGAAGACTCAAAAAGCTGTTGTGAGTGAGAAACAGTTCAAGGCAAAATGGCGTTCTGCGGCGGATGAATTGGACAAAGAGACTGTACAAAACCTTATGGCAGGTTGTTTAACAAAAGACCCGGCAATTCGCATTCGGTAAAAAGGATGCATAGCTGAATATTTCTCCTGTAAAAGAAAAAGAATTTGACTTATTAATAAAAAAATTGATTTCACACACATTACTGTTTGACGAAATTTTGATCGGAACATCCTTTACTAAAGAAATGTTAGAAAACCTAAATTATTATGCTCCCACTCGTTTTAATAGAAATAGATTTTTTTTTAAATCACAATCAAAGAACTAATTATGACAAGAATGGACCACTGAATAGTATGATGTCTTGTTATAAGAAATGAAACAAACGATGTGACAATCAACAAAAATAAGCTTAATAAATTTTTTTTCGTAAGTTTTACCCTGTAACCTGGCATGGATAAATAGACATGAAATATATCATGTAATAAAAATTATCTGCTTTGATTGACGACAAGTAAATAAATAAATAATTAAACAATCCATCACCTTCCCCTAACCTTTTGCAAGATTCGAAGGGACTCGAGAATGTCCCTGAGACTCGAACGACACACATCACTTGATTCATCGTTGCTGTGACCAACCGGCTCAGTTTCTCTGGAAATCCATATTCGTGCATGATCTGCCATAGCAGGGCTCGATTTTGATTTGAAATCGATAAAAAGATGATCTGTGGGCATGTTATAATCGGGACATTTTTGTTCTAGACCGTAGCAAAGTGGGCACCCATGAATCCTGCCTGGTATTGCTTCACGAACTCCTTTGCAATTGGTGACAGACGGTGGCATAGAATTTGGGAGAGCAACTTGTAGGCACCCTTTTTATAGAATGCACACACGATACCTTCCATCCGATCCTCCGGCAATTGTTCGACTGCCCTGTTGTTTTTCAACCGACCAATTTCCAACAACTGACCAACTTCCTGTCATTTGCGGTGAGATCCTATGCTGGAATGTTATAAAGGGCGAACACGAAATTATTGTGACACCGAAAATGTCATGCCAATTTTTTTATAGAATCAAACCAAAATTTTAGGGTAGTTTTATACATATATTTACTTCAAAAATCAAAAGAAAAGTTAATCGATGGAGCCTTGAGTGTAAAATTGAACGCATTTTCGCTTGATGCCCTCCATCAAAGTCTTTACAGTGTCATTCGGTACCAGTTTCTCAGTTTTTTTTTCCATTTTCTTAACATGTCCTTCTCGTCTTTGACTGTTTTCTTGCTCTTCCGAAGTTCCCGCTTCATCATTGCCCAGTACTGCTCCACCGGGCGCAGCTCCGGACAGTTTGGTGGATTCATGTCCTTTGGAACAAAATGGACAGAATTGGCCTCATACCACTCCAGAACACTTTTAGAATAGTGGCATGATGCCAAATCTGGCCAAAATAGCGGAGCTTCGTCGTGCTGCTGCAAGAACGGCAAAAGGCGCTTCTCGAGGCACTCAGATTTGTAGATCTCGCGATTTACTGTGCCCTTTGTTACGAAAGGCTCACTCCTCAGTCCGCAAGAGCAGATGGCCTGCCAAATGAGATATATGGAGGTGAACTTCGACATTTTCTTCTTCTTAAATTTGTCGTCCACATAGAACTTGCTCTTGCCGGTGAAAAACTCCAATCCCGGAATTTGCTTAAAATCGACTTTTATATACGTTTCGTCGTCCATCACACAGCAGCCATATTTTGTCAGCATCTTCTCGTAGAGCTTCCGTGCCCGAGTTTTAGCCGTCGATTGTTGCCGCTCATCGCGGTTTGAGAAGGTCTGTACCGTGTATGTATGTAGTCCAGCTCTCTTCTTTGCATTCTGGACGTAGCTCTGCGATATGCCGATCTTTTTAGCCAAATCACGGCTTGAGACGTTGGGATTTGCTTTAATCATCCGCTTCACCTTTCCCTCCGTCTTTTTGTTCTCCGGTCCCGGTTTTCTTCCAGCTCATTTGCCGTGGTCCAACGTCAACCGCTCCTGGAACCGCTTCAACACTCTGGAGACGGTTGAATGGTGAATGTTCAACATTTTTCCCAACTGCCGGTGCGACAGGTCAGGAAATTCCAGGTGTTTGGAAAGAATTTGTTCTCTCGACTCGCGTTGGTTCACCTCCATTTTCGTTGAATCCAAAAACACGACTTCAAGTTTGACAGCATGTAAACAATACACATAAATGAGAAAGTGTGCAAAATTTGGTTGATTTTTACCCAATGGTAAAAAAGTTATGCCCTGTTGAATGTGTCGCAATAATTTCGTGTTCGCCCTTTATCATGCATTAATTTTGGAATATTATCATCTAGGTTTGACAGTTACTACCTTCTTTAAAGTTGTTCAGTAGATCAAGATCTACCGGTTCGTGGATAGAAGTTCAGAATTAATTCACTATGCGGCAATAATGTGCATCTACTATCCACCATCCGGTAGGTCTCAATCTACTGAACAATTATCTTTTGAAGGTATACCTATAGTAACTGCCAAACAAAGCTGGTAGTACTCTAAATGCAGTTACAAAAAACTAGTTTATCGAAACTCAACGTGAACATCATTTGAAGTTTTGGCCTAACGATTATGTTGCAAAGCATATTAGAAAATTACAAAGGTTTCGAAATAGTTAATCGTTTTACCATGAATTTGTATAGTATGGATACGAAGTAGCCCGCCGTAGTTATGACATTTTAAACGGTTACCTTCGTTCACGAATAAAAGTGCTGACAATTCAATACGGCACCGTTAATTCCTGCAATGTCAAATAATTAATTTCGATATGCAAACTCCGCACCGGAAGCTTCGCTGATTACGCCATAAAGATTGTCAACAGCTTTACGTTCAATCAGTAAAGCCTGGGGGCAAGTATACACATGTACATACGGTGATCCATACACGATGTTCAATCGCTTCGTCAGAGAAATCAGCCACCAGCCAGCAGCTGCAGCAAAGCATCTTCAACCAGTCAGCATCCCTCCGATTGTTCATTGATAATTCGTCTTCAATCCGCTTAAATAGTCACGAGAGCGTAATTAAGGTCCCATATAATCATAAAATTATACACACGAACATGTTCATCTGCACACGGTTCGGTCGGAGAAGTGAGGCGAAAAACGCGGCCCATCCCCGCAACGGGCCAATAGGTGGTCATTTATGATGACGACGGAACGGTGGGATGGTTTTGGTTTTCTCCAGGAAGGAAGTGCGGGCCAAGGACGGGAGGTTGATGTTTCTTGGGGCTATCGTGGATTAAATCCATCGCAAGTTGAAGGCTTGAGCTCAGCTGCTTCTGCTGCCGGTCGCTTACCGGTGGTGGCTTCTGACGCAGTGCCTAGGCTTTTGGAAGCCATATCTAGCATATGCAACGTGATGAATAAAATACCCAGTCGTTGGAGATCATCGCTAAGCAGATAAACCGAAACGACACTACGACGCTGCAATTCCTTTACAACCTGACAACGACGATGAGGATGAGGATGATGATGATGATGATGATGATGTTATCATAGAATAAGGGGACTTTCCTCCAGGGGGAACAAACTGTCGTCTCTTGATGTCATAGGCTGTCAAAACAACTGCTGGTTGATGATTTCAAGCTTGAGAGTGATGGGAAGATGTGAATTTGCATTTGAGCCGTTTGGAAGGGTCAGGAATGTGCCGCTGGTCAAATGTAAGTGCTTTGGTTGGTATGAATTTATGAGCTGTAATGTATCATGTTCGTCTCTACCGGTCGTTGCGACTTCGGAAACTTTAAGGGCGTTTTATATTGCCATACTGGCTTGCTTCTTTGAAAACAAACACTGCCCAAGTTACATAGTAAGTAATATACACATTTTCCTAACTTCATTCAAGCACTGTCAAGCCGGATTCAAATGCGATCTAGGGAAATGAGTTTATCTCTATACATGAAGTTCTGGACAGTTAATTTTTTGGCTTGGGACATGCCCATACTGTGTATCAGTTGGCAAGTCAACAGTAAATCAATTGCTTATTATGTTCAACAAAAGAAGCCCAACTGCCAAAAAAACCTAAGAAATGTATCGGAAATAAGCTATCCACGTACATTTGCGTTGTACGCGTGTGTTTGTCATGGTTTTAATATAACGACAAAAAATACCTTTAAATGTTCGACATGGTACCGTGTTACCCACCAAATTCAAATGATTGCAGCTGTAACTTTGGCTATTATTGACCGAATTTAGTTCTTTTGGCACCGTAAGATTCAAAAACTAATCCGGTTTATAGGCGAAGCCAGAATTTCAAATAGAAGAGAGTAAGCTTAGTGTTTTTGAGAGAGAGAGAGAGAGAGAGGAGGTGGGGTATCTTTTTCTACTCTCACACAATGTCTGTTCGACTCTGGCTAGCCAATTCTAAGCTCGTCCGTAATGAAAAACAAAAGATTTTCGAGTTTCCCCACACTGAAAATTTATTTCCGTTAAGTATTTTTCACGCGTTTCTTCGTAAACATTGATTTTGTACATAGAATAAATGTATCGTGAATTGTATGAACCATTCATATTGCTTTTTATCTGGTGAAATTCTATCATTACACCTTTTTGTAAAATGAAAAAAAAAAATACATATTGTGCAGACCAGCAAATCTAAAAGGAGATCAACCACGGGTTCAAAAACCCTTTCAAAAATTCAAGTTCGAATCCCATGTGACAAACATTCAAAAAAAAAAGCTGGGCAACTTCACGTGGTTGTGGTATTTTCTCAATTATATTTCGAGTCTATAAAATAGATCTGACAGTTCTTCATGCAACCACCAGAGAGGGATTTCTTTTAAATTTGTGACAAAATATTCGTAACTCTTAGTATTGATTACATATAATGCACGAATGTTCTTTCTGTGTTAACAAAGACTTCGAACTTTTGAAAGTTGCACGTATGCCATTAATTATCTTGTATCTTCATGTATCTTCATAAAAGTACAATTCCTTTGTTTGTGGCAGAAAACAACGCATGCATTTGTGAGTATTACCTTCGATTTGATAATATAAACTAAAATTAATTTTCAGTGCGTGTTTCCTCATTCCAATCATTCCAAAATTTAAGAAGTACTGTGATATGTCAAAATATTCGCTGTCATGTTGGATATTTGTATAAGGAGTGTATCGAATATAAGCTATCCACATACATTTGCGTTGTACGCATGTATTTGTGATGGGTTTTTATGCTCTGAACACTGCATGCTGTGCGTTTGACTGTCAGTTTTCTTTTGTTTACTTGTTTGTTCGGTTCAAATTCTGCGTTTTCAAAATGTCGCGTATTAAAAATGAAGTGAAAATTAAGGTTCTGGACACATGGCTAAGTGAGAAGGGTATTACTATGCGAAAATTGGCGAAGCGGTTTGGAATTCATCATGCGAGTGTTAAAACCATCATTAATAAGTTTGGGGAACACTATTCTTTGGATGAGCTACCAGGAAGAGGCAGAAAACTCGGTTCTTTTAACCCAAAACTGGAGCAGAAAGTGGTTTCTCTAATCATGAAGAACAAATCAATGTCAATACGTGATTTGGCGAAAAAAGCAGGAACGAGTGTCGGAATGATCCAGCGTATCAAGAGGCGAAACCACCTGAAGACCTACAAGAAGCAGAAAATCTCGAAACAAAGTGCAGAACAGAAGAAGCGAGCAGCAACAAGGGCCCGGAGATTGTATTCGCGTCTTTTGCAGCGTCCGGATGCATGCTTTTTGATGGACGATGAGACCTATGTAAAGGAGGACTTAAAAACCCTTCCTTGTCCACAATACTTTACTGTCGTCGTTGGGGAGGATGTGAAAGATGCGGACAGGTCGATTCAAGTGGATAAATTCGGTCAAACGGTACCGGTATGGCAAGCAATATGTTCCTGTGGTTTGAAGTCAACCATTTTTTACACTACCGGAACTATAAATGCGGAAATCTATCGATCTGAGTGTCTCCAGAAGAGATTGTTGCCTTCATATAAGAAGCATAGTACACCTCCACTGTTTTGGCCGGATTTAGCGTCGGCTCACTATGCCAAAACCACTCTCAATTGGCTTGCGGAAAAGGGTATAGATTTCGTTGAGAAAAATATCAATCCACCAAATTGCCCTCAGCTTCGACCCATCAAACGTTACTGGGAAATCGTGAAGAGGGTCTTCAAGAAGGCTGGTAAGGCAGCTGCGAACATGCGGGAGTTCAAAAAAATTTGGGCTCAAGCTTCCAAAAAATGCGATGCAACACTTGTTCGGAACTTGATGAAGAGCATTCGATCCAAAGTTTGAAAATTCGTGAAGGAATAACTTAAATTTCATCCGGTCTTTATTATGTTCAAGTTTAACCTCGTACAATAAAGGATCAATTTTTTGTATGAATAAAATATCGGTTTTCATCATAATTTGAAAGAAAGTTTGTGGATAGCTTATTTTCGATACACTCCTTATAAAACTATTTGGTGACTTCCCTCAATGCCAAATTGCCGTTTAATGCATCAACTGGAGGCAAAATGGTACCATGATAAAACCAAATTGATTTCCAGTGGCGTTTATAAAACTTTAATAAAGCTAAATAAAGCTGGATGGTTTTGGCAATGTTACTTGGGGAGAGACTCCGAGTGATTTTGCCTTGCCATGATGCAACATAGACGGATTTTTCACACTTTTGTGCACAGTTTTTGTTCATTCGATTCCATTTTCAATACAATGATTTTGTGACAGCAAACCGCATATCAAAAGATTCACACACACACACAATGAAATTGCGTCAGTGGTATTGGTGACCTTTTTATATTGACAAATAAAAGAGGTGTGGCTAATAAAACATGGCTAGATTTGGCTGTGAGCATGCCTTAAAGAGAAAAAAGGTATCGCTTGTTTGTTTATGCATTACTTTCGACCTACAATGAAAACCTCTATCCTTATTCTACATTCTTACATTACTTTTAAAGGCTGCCGGCAGCCTATATAGGGTGTCTCCGAAAGTATAAGCACGATTTCAGAACCAAATTTCACAAATCCAGATAATTTAAAAAAGCTGATTTTCGCTGACCCGCTGAAAAAATGCTCACACTTTTCTTTCAGTGTAGATTTTAAATTATCTCCCGGATCGCTGAAACGTTTCATTTATATGATAGCTGAAACTCTGCACTTTATATCGTGGTACAACATGTTTACATTTTTGATATATGCATTTAAATGGCGTCGTTAAATTAAGTGGAAGTTTGATATCGTATTTGCAAGATCGGCAGCAAAATCCGAATTTATGAGTACAAGATCTTGTCAAGAAACTGAAAAAAGGGATTATGGGAGCATGGGGGCCCTATAAAGTCATTGGTCGAGGTTATATTCCTAGAAAGTTCAAAATCGTTTTTTTTTTTAAAAAAGACCGTACTCCGTTACCGATCAGAACTAGTGTAATTGCACAGAGAACCACATAGATGGAGCTTGGGAGTAGCTTTGTATCTTCAATGTACAAGTTCACTTATTCTAATTATAGATCAGTACCGGCGCCGGCCGCGTCCTCACGGTCTTTGGGGAGGGTGAAGGAAGGATGATTAGTTTGACAATCGTTGGTTAGAGACCGTGTTTACCTCTTTGTCTCCACAATTGTCAAGGGAAGGATAGTTTTTGTGTTAGTGAGGTAGGTTATTTTTAGATCATGGATTCACTGTGGTAAGGGATGCTATCAATGAAAGCGCAGTAGACTGCTTTTTATTTTAGATCTAGTGGTGATAGAAAGAGGCAAGTGACAAATGACAAGGAAGGGGACGGGCCTGGGATTGAACTCCCGACCATCTACCATCAGTCAGCAGAACGGATAACCACTGCGCTATCCAGCCACGAAAGAACCTAGAAAGTTCATAATCGTTATTGCCGATAAA
This sequence comes from Aedes japonicus, assembly GCA_034211315.2. NCBI lineage: Eukaryota > Metazoa > Arthropoda > Insecta > Diptera > Culicidae > Aedes > Aedes japonicus. The sequence goes on along the minus strand of JASCZW010000898.1, from coordinate 184,098 downwards.
CTGGAAAGAAAGTTTATGATCTGGTAAAGGGATTTACAGCTGCGGAAAAAAACCAAGTGTTCGTTACAAACAAGAGTACACAGAAAAAAAAGAATTTTAACAGGCGCATAAAATTTCCTCTCGTTGAACTCTAAGCCAAAGTAAGCATAAACAAAGAAATTGTTTGCATTCTTTCATGCACCTTACAACAATACTATCAATGTTCCATACAACAGACTAGATTCAGCCGTTATCCGTTTTGAATTGACATGAAATATCCCGTTAAATTCGGCCAAATCTAGCATTCCATTGATGACCATTAGATAAAATGAGAAATTTACGTTTGAAACATGCTACCCCTCTTTGTGTACAAAATCAGAAATAGAATCTGTTTGAAAAAATACTCGAGAATTGTCAAACAGAAATTTAAGAAGAGTGGTAGCTCGGGATGCAACAGATTTGAAGAGATGATGAATGATTAAACTAAATGGCCGCCCAAGTAACAATTTTAGTTTTGTGCCACCCGTATAGCACTCCTTCCGGCTTTGTTGATTAAACTACATTCCAAACTGTTTTGTGCACCAACACCTCTTCTATGCGTCATTAAAGCCGAAATGTGTACAAAGTGGCCCACTCTATGGTTGTGAAAACAAGTTAATAAAATCTTTAGAAGACCATCAAGAAAATGTTCTAGTGAAAGATGCTATGACCACTTGAGGACCTTCATAAAACCTAGTAGCTCCCATCAAAACCAGTATAGGGCCAAATGGCCACAGCTGCCGAACTTCACGGTGATATCGTGGTTGGTTTTGTTGTTCTGCTTTGTTCGATTCTCTGCTCTTCTGATTCATTTATCAGTATATAATATTTAAGGATAACGTTCTAGTGTTGCGGGAAATTTTCTTTGATAGCAAAATATCCAAAACAAATTGAGTTTTTTTATAGCCTATCATACTCTAAAAATTAATGCACATTTAACTTTATGGTGAATATTGGTACTTTAAATGCCATGTATGTAAATTTACATCAACATAAGCAAAATTGAAACAAATTTATTCGATAAATTAATCATGAATTTCAATAAGGTTATCTACAAGAATGCATCTTCACAATGGCTACTATAAAACTATTTGGTCATTTGGTGACTTTCCTCAATTCCAATATGCCGTTTAATGCATTTACTGGAGGCAAAATAGTTTCAAAATGCTTTTTCAACTGACCATCATAAGGTAATTTGAATGAATCCTAAAACGGCATTTCAAAACAGCATTTTACGAGTTCATAAAGTCAAAATAAAACCTTTGATAGGACTAAATGGAACTTTAAAAGACAAGGTTTTATGATCGTTGTAAAGAAGCTGTGTAGGTACTCAAAAACCTGACTAAACTTTGAAACCTATTGGCACCTCGTACTGACATACTAAAACCAAACTGATTTCTTGTGGCTTTGATAAAACTTTAATAAAACTTAATAAAGCTAGATGGTTTTGGAAATGCTACTTGGGCGTACAGGTCAGCCAACAAAGTTTTAAAAAATACGTTGAGTGGTTTTCAAAAAATGTTCGAGATTTCACCAAAACCTTCTCTCTTTTATGTTCTTTTGCACTCTTCCCTAAACAATGACCGCGAGCAATGCTATATGAGGCAAGCATCTGGATAGCAATCTTTTAAATAACCCGAATCCCTAAGCTAAGCGATCTTACCAAGAAACTAAAACTACCCAAAAGAACCGTATTGTTGTGCTTATGCTTGCCATTTGGCCCTTTGCTGGTTTTGATGGCAGCCAATAGGTTTGATGAAGGTTCTCAAGTGGTTATAACGTCTTTCACTAGAACATTTTCAAAATCTCTTGTAAACGGTCTTGTGGTCTTGTAAACGTCTTATTCATTTGTTTTCACAACCGTCAATAGAGTGGGCCACTTTGTACACATTTCGGCTTTAAAGATGTATAGAGGAGGTGTTGGCGGACGAAACAGTTTTGAATGTAGTTTTATCAACAAAGCCGGGAGGAAAGCTATTCGGCTTGAATAAAACTTAAAGTGTTACTTGGGATCCCAAGTAATATTTTAAGTTTTATTCCAGCCGTATTGAATTTCACTAGCGTGTGACTGTGGATCGTAAGGTTGAAAGTTGAACAATTCTAAAAGTATTATATGCTCCCATGGTAGACATTATTGAGAAAAATTTCAGGCTCTCGTTGCGAAATGTGGCTCGCAAAGTTGGGAAGTTAAAATTGAGGGAGTTCTTGTTCCACATAATTTATTGGTTACGTTAATTATCACTTCACGATTTTTGAGTCTAAAATCACATACAAAACAAACAACGTTCAACGCCAGTGGAGCAAACGATTCTTGAAAATTTCACGCCTGAAGTCCTACTAGTATTTGAGGTTTGTGCTCAGAAAACTTCGAAGTGATAGGGACTTGATCCTGTAAGTCTTTAAACAGTTTCCCGGTCTGGCTTTTTATTACACAACGTGTCGCGACCGTTCTTCGACGATTCCATTTTTTTGACGCTCTTAATCCGGCTGATCTACAGTCTGCAGTGAAAAAACTCTAGAAAACTCACTGCAGTACCGCTTGTGGAATGGGCTTCGATCCGGATAGCTTGCTGGCAGCTGGGCTGGGTGTACCTGACAGATGTGCCTCGAATCGGCTGGCTTGACGACTGCTTTCCTCTTGATGCTGGTTTGGCTGGAGTTGGTTTGGCTGATTTGCTGACTGCTGCTACCTGGATTCCTACGATGTGCACTCCCTGACGGTAGCCGTAATTCTCTCCGATGCTCTTACTTACTTAAATCATGTTTTATTTTCTTTCTTTCAACAATCTCTGTTTAGTTTTACATTTTAATTGATTTGCTTCCGCCTACATCTTTGTTTTTCTTGAATTTCAGGTTTGTTTTCTTCTTTGTTTCCTTGATTAAATATTAATCAAAGCCCATTGGTGGCTCTCAGATGCTCTGCTGAGCATGCGGTTTTATAGGCTTAGGCTTCTTTTTTTAATCTCTTTTTCTTTTTGTAGTATTTTATTCGTCGTTTGGATAACGTGTGTAGTACTAAGGGATTTTGCATGCCAAAAGTGGGCGATTTTATTTTTAAATTGATTAAAATTTATCTTTTTTTTATAAAGCATTATTTGTATAATTTTCTAATAATTTGCAATTTATTGTTTTTCTCAAATATATTGTTTACAATGGTTCAAGATGCTACATAATGCAAAGGAACGCCGTTGGCGAGACTTTCTTGACCAAGAAGGTGTACAAATTCCTTAAGAAGTATTTGATTTGGCAGGCCATATGTAGTTTTGGTCGAAAATCTAAAAGTTTCGTCACTACCGGCACTAACATTAAGGATGTGTACGAGAAAGAATGTCTGCAAAAGCGGTTGCTACCGTTTATCAGCAGCCACGACTCTCCAGCTCTGTTTTGGCATGATTTGGTCTCTTTTCGCTATGCAAAATCCGTCATGGAATGGTATAAGGTACAAGAGGTCAAACACGTGCCAAAAACAGCCAGTCCACCAAACTGTACAGAACTTCGCGCAGTACTGGGCTCTAGTTTAGCGGAAACTGTTCGAAGCTAAGAAGAAATTAAATGGTACCGATGATTTCAAGAAAAGATGGAAAATCGTCACAGCGGGCGTATCTGAGGAAACCGTATGGTACCTGATCGCCATCAGGAAACTGTACCACGGAAAGTTCGAAAATTTTTACATAAAGCAAGATTAAGGGGGAATATACAGTTAGAACGAGAAAAAAAAATTCATTTTTGAAAAAAAGGAGGAAATTTTTACTCTAATCAATTGAAATTTTTTTACAATTATAAGTGTATCCATGTATTTTTGTTTACATATATTTTTTTTTCAAAAATTTTTAATCTAAATGGCGGCCGTTAGAGTGCGTAGAAAAAGTCGTTATATTTTGCTTGTGCCGGCTCTCTTGGTCGCAGCTTTGATCTGAAACCTGCTTATCCAAAAACATTACATTAATTACATTTACAGTTTGTAAATGAATTGAAAAAAAGTAAAAAATAAATAATAATTTCGCGCTTTTTTTTTATTATTAATCATTTATTTGTACAGGCTCAATCGAATCAACTTTACAGAGCCAAGTTTTCATATTTGTATACATCATGTATCTTAAATCTTAAGTTAGGGGGATAGAGCCGATTACTCGCGGCCGTCTCGAGGTTAATAGGAATTACAATTTAACGGATAGGAAGAGGGGCGGGGATTTAAGGTATGGTTTACATAACACATTTATTTCATATTCTAAATTGTCAAAAAACTTAAAGCTATACAACTTTTGGTTTTCTTTTTATTCGGACATTTTTGAAAGAGAAAAAAAAAACACACGAAAACAGAAAAAAAACTTATACTAAACATACATGTTAAACTAACTACAATCTAAGGCTAATGTTAGTCAAAAACACATAAATGTGTATCATAAACTCCAGATCGTGTGCAGCCAAAATGTCTCGAATCGGTACATTGGGTTGTCTACCTCGAGCCCGAAGGGAATCATAAAGCTCAGATCTGACTCCACGATGCTCAGCACATGACCAAACAATGTGATCTGCGTCCTGGTAACCTTGCCCACATTCACAGAGATTGCTGTCGCCTCAGTCCAACACGGAATAAATGAATAAATTGGGATGATAGAATATTGCCATCGCCCCAAATCTCCTTTACTCCATTTATACTGCCAGCTGACGAGTGACTGTTGACGAAAAATAGTAAAAAATTTATCAAAGGCGATTTGTCGATCATAAATATCGCCTCTATAGCGCCCACCTTTGCAAGCGAGTCCGCTTTCTCATTGCCCGGAATTGAACAATGAGAAGGGACCCATACAAAGGTGATGATAAAATAACGCGAAAATAAAACACTTAGAAGCTCCTGCATTTTCATGAGAAAATACGAGGAGTGCTTTAACGGCCTCACGGAGCGAATAGCCTCTATAAAACTGAGACTATCCGTGAAAATGAAATACTGATCCGGTGTTAGTGAGGCAAAAATTTCTAGCGGAAAGTGTATTGCCGCTAATTCAGCGACATATACGGAACAAGGAGCATGAAGTTTACGATTGGCGCTATAAATTTCGTTAAATATACCAAAGCCTGCTGACTCCTCTATCAATGATCCGTCAGTGAAGAACGATTTAGTGGAATCAACTTGGCCAAACTTTGCAGCAATATCACCAGGAGCAATCATAGGACGATGATGCTTCTGGAATTCCACGAAGCTCCTGCTTCATGGATCAATCAAAATGAACCGAATTGTCGAAATCGGAGAAGCAAACACGATCGGAAATGTTCGGCGAAGGGCTGACATCCTGTGTTATGTATAAATGGTACAAGGTCATGAAGCGGGTTTGAGGATTCAACTCAAGGAGCTTCTCAAAATGTTCGATTACCTGAGGGTTCATAACTTCACACCTGGCGAGGAGCCGGAGAGATAATTCTGTAAACCGATCCGAGAGTGGCAACATGCCAGCCAGCACTTCAAGACTCATGGTGTGATTCGAGTGCATGGAACCTAACGGGATACGAAGACACCGATACTGAATACGTTCCAGTTTAATGAAGTGCGACCAAGCCGCTGACTGAAAACAAAAACTACCGTATTCCATAACCGACAAAATTGTTGTCCGGTACAATGTTAGAAGATCTTGCGGATGCGCTCCCCACCAGGTGCCGGTAATTGTGCAAAGAAAGTTGATCCTTGGCTGGCACCTTCGCTTCACATACTCAATATGGGATCTCCAGGTGCACTTTGAATCGAACCAGACCCCAAGATATTTAAATGACATAGAATGAGTTATCGGCTTACCCCAAATTTGAAGCTGCGGTTGTGCTGGTTTATGCTTCCTTGAAAAAAAATACCAACTCAGTTTTCTCCGTAGAGAATTCGATACCTAGCTCTAGAGCCCAAGTAGACAAATTGTCCAAGGTATCCTGTAAGGGTCCTTGCCGATCGATCCCATTGGATCCCATGACAGATACTACGCCGTCATCTGCAAGTTGTCTCAACGTACAGTTGTCACCTAGACAACCGTCAATGTCTTTGACATAAAAATTATACAAAAGGGGGCTTAAACATGATCCCTGGGGGAGACCCATGTAGCTAAATCGTGAAGCTGTAGAGGTTCCATGAGAGAAGCTCATATGTTTCTCTGACAGAAAATTGTACAAAAAATTATTCATTAATGGTGAAAAGCCACAAGCGTGGAGTTTATCTGAAAGAACTTCAACAGATACTGAATCAAAAGCCCCCTTTATGTCCAAGAATACAGAAGCCATTTGCTCTTTTTTTAGCAAAAGCTAACTGAATATCTGTGGAAAGCAACGCGAGACAGTCGTTCGTTCCCTTACCCCTACGGAAACCATATTGAGTATCTGAAAGCAGGTTGTTCTTCTCAACCCATTTGTCCAGACGGAAAAGGATCATTTTCTCCAACAACTTTCGAATACAGGATAACATCGCGATGGGTCGATAGGAGTTGTGGTCGGACGCGGGCTTACTAGGTTTTTGAATGGCAATAACTCTCACCCGTCTCCAATCATGCGGTACAATGTTGAGTTCGAGAAACTGATTAAACAAGTTCAACATGCGCCTCTTAGCGACGTCTGGGAGGTTCTTAAGCAAGTTGAACTTGATCCTATCAGCCCCTGGAGCCGCATTGCCACACGAGAGGAGTGCGACAGAGAACTCTGCCATTGAAAAGGGTTGGCTAATCTCATCTATCGAATTCGTGTTTTCGCGAGGAATCATCCGTGCCGGCACCGAATTTGGACAAAC
>JASCZW010000898.1:0-171549 GCA_034211315.2 Aedes japonicus | reverse complement strand
AAGCTTGTTATGGGCTTCAATCGAGGAAAACGAAAGCGTAATTCCCATATCTAATTCACAGATCTCCACTTGCGCAACGTATCCTTATCCCGAAAGGATGTGTGTGAAAATTCGTCGAATAATTATGACCATTAAATTGATTTTTTCATAAGTTTAATTATTCCCTCTCTCGTTTGCAACCGGCCCATCAGGGTGAACACTTTGTGGCGAGGCGAAAAACGAATAAAAAAAACGAAGGAAACACCTGCAAGATCGGCCATTAAGCCATCCGAAGGGGCAAACGTTGCGTTGATCGATATTTTCCCTTTAAATGCAACTTGGTGGCATTTTCACACGATCTGCGGTTGGGCCAATTAGGTTGATTAAAATCTGACGACGATGGCGCGACGGTATGCGTGTGTTGTAACGCGTTAAATCGATCGACTCCTGGGCCTGGATCGACGACAGTCTGGGCGGCAGACTTTTTCCTCGTGCGAAAGAGTAGTTCATCAACCTGTCATATTGTACGCTTTTTCATCATCGTCGTCGTCGTCGTCGTCGAGACTTTGTCAGTCCCACTGGCGGAGAAAATAACTTCAATTGCATATCTTGCAGTGCCGTCACCTTCGTGCCATACAGATGGCAAGACAACGTCGCCTATCCGCATTTGTTTAAGCAACAAATCAAATTTCCTCAAACTCATTTAACCACATAATAACTCAATCCAAACAAACGCCGGCTGCGCTGGACAGTGACAGCTGCATGACTTGACAGGGCCTCCCCGGTGTAGCAGCTACCTCACATCAACGGCTGGGTCCAAAGATGATGCACCTCCCTTCTCCCTTCGTACCTTCGAAAAGCTCGCCTCTGGGACGAGTTCATCAGCTTCTGCCAACGCAGTCAGAACAATCAAACCGAACGACACGGAGGCGCAACATTTCATTGAATCTCTCAAATTAAAACCTTTTAAAACGTACATTTAATTTAATTCACGTTTAATAAAGCTCAAACTCATTCCATGATTGCTACTGCCTTGCGAAGGCAGATTGAGTCCGATTCTGCGTCGACATGCAAAATGAAGGTTTACCTACCATTAGTGGCTGGGAAGCGTAGGTATGGGAATTGGACGTTTTTCTGTGCAGGAGGGTAGGATTACGATGGGCCATTGGCGCTGCTGTTGCTGGTAAAAAAGATGCTGCACTGAGAGAAATCTTGCTCCATGTTGGTGTCTTCTTTTTGGTTTTCTGTTTTGTCGTTTAGTAAGTTATCAACGTTAAGATCAAAATCTAATCCAAAGCGCTTTCTTATTCGGCATGGCTAGCATGAACATGAGCGTGAACATGATTGTCCGCCCGCGGTTGCTACTCTGCTACTGCCAGATTAAAGCCCGGTTCAAAGTAAATTTGGACGCATTCAAGTGATAATAACTCAAGAATTAAATACCAGACAGTTGATCAAAAGGTCAAACAAACGGTCGATTAATCAGTTTTCAACCAACATATAACAAATAATTACATTTTACCGTTTCAAACGAACTGCCACACTTTTCTTGTGATCAATGCCATCATAATCTGCACAGAGACTGTACCGGCGAACTTTTTCCACTTTAAACGCATTTATTGCGCTTTTGTCACTTCTTTACCGCACTCTTTAAGTTTTTGCTTGACAACTGCCCAATATTTTTTGATCGGTCTGACTCAGGACAATTACTCTCTTAGGCGACGAAATTAACATTGTTTGAAGCATACCATTCTAGTACCTCCTTAGAGTAGTGGCACGTGACTAGATCCAGCCAAAACATAACATTGATCTTGTATTGCCAAATGAAGGGTAGAATCTGCTTTTTCAGACACTCTTTAATGTAAACCTTTGACGTCATTGTGTGAGATGTGATGAAAACCTTGGTTTTAAAGCCACAACTGCAGATTCCTTGCCAAATCATTAGTTTCCGAGCAAACTTATGAGCAAAAACAAATTTATACCTCGAAGGGACATCCTCACGACCAGGCGCCAGGTTAAATTTTTGTCCGGAGATTTGTTTATAATCCATTTTGGTCATCCATTAAAATACAGCCATCGAATTTCGTCAAAACTCGTTCGTATTGTAATCGTACTCGCTTTATGGCCACTAAATTTTGTTTTACGATGCGATTCGAATGTTTACTGGCACAAAAAGACTGATATCCTTCTTTTGAAAGGATGTTACGCACGGTGGAAAAGTTGAAATCGTATTTCTTTGCCAAATCACGTATTGAGACACCTGGATTGCATTTCACGTACCTCAACACCTTTCTTCTCAGCTCTTTGTTCTTAGTGCCACTTTTATGATAGATGCGCTGTGCTCTATCCACGCTCAGAGTATCTTTGTAACGTTTGATTACAAAACACACCGTTGACTCTGGGAATTTTAACACATTTGCTTATTTCGAGGCAGACCATGAAGGATTCTCCAGATGTTTGTGCACAATTAATTCTCTTTTCTCAAGTTCCATAATTTCGAGATGCGTCGATCGAACGAGGAAAATTTCTTCGAAAACATCAATAAATGCCTTTCAAATGTTTTTGTTCTAACCACCAGGAACGAGGTGGTGTATTCAACCATGCGTCCAGATTTACTTTGAATCGAGCTTTAGTTGTAATTACACAAAAAAGCAACATATGGTGCTTGGGACTAAAACCTGTCCACGTTAAATGTCGGATACCAAAATAATAGCAGCATAAAACATGCACACATAATTCAACGAATCCGAATGGTTAATTCACAATAATCACAATCTATATAAATAAAAATGAGTTGGGGTTTACTTTGTCACGATTTAACTCGCGAGCGAAAGGACCGTTTGGCAAGATTTTTGCTTTGTTGGATTCGTCTTGGACACCGAAAGGTTCTTATGATGGTTTGAAACCCCTCCCTTTTCTGGAAAGGGGGGCTCCCATACAAGTGAAGCACAAATTTCTGCATAACTCGAGAACTGATCAAGCAAAGGAACCCAAATTTAGCATGCGGAAGTTTTTGGAGGTAAGCAATGTTTCTATGGCAGTCAGAGACCCCTCCCTTTTCTAGAAAGGGAGGCTCTCGTACAAATGAAACAGAAGTTTCTGTATATCTCAAGAACTAATCAAGCAAATGGAACCAAATTTGATATGTGGGGTTTTCTGGAGGAGAAAAATGTTTTTATGGTGGTTTGAGACCCCTTCCCTCTCATAGAAGGGGTGCTGTCATACAAATGAAACTGTAATTTCTTCATAACTCTAGATCTAATAAAGCAAATGGAACCAAATTTGGCTTGCGGGGATTTTAAAGGCAATAAATGTTTCTACGTTTTTGTTTTTGCTCTATCTCTGTTAGGTTGGGGGGGCGGTGCTCCCATACAATTGAAACAAAAGCTTCTACATAACTCGAGAGCTAATCAAGTAAATGGAGCCAAATTTGGCAGGTAGGAGGTTTTTGGAGGAGATAAATGTTTCTATGGAAGTTTGAAACTCCTCCGCCACCTGAAAGGGGGCGGGAGGGGGGTTTCCATACAAATGAAACACAAATTTCTGAATAACTCGAGAACTTATCAGGTTAATGGAACCAAATTTGGCAAGTGGAGGTTTTCGAAGGTAAGAAATATTTCTAAGTTGACTCGAGCCCCTCCCTTCTCTAAAAGGAGGGCTCATATACAGATGAAACACAAATTTCTGAATAACTCGAGAACTTATTAAGTTAATGGAACCAAATTTGGCATGTGGAGGTTTTTGAAGGCAAGAAATGTTTCTATTGTGATTTGAAACTCCTTCGCTCACTGAAAGAGGGGTCTCTTACACAAATAAAACACGAATTTTAGCATTACTCGAGAACAAATCAAGTAAATGGAACCAAATTTGGCATGTGGAGGTTTTTGGAGGGTAGATTTCTATATACATAAAAATGAATTTCTGTCTGTCTGTCTGCCTGTCAGACCCTTATAGACTCGGAAATTTCTGAACCAACCAACGTGAAAATTTATATGAAGGGGTTTTTGGGGCTGGGGAAGGTTCTTATGGTTGTTTGAGACCCCTACTCTCTCAGGAAGGGTGGCTCTGATACATATGAGACACAAATTTCTTCATAACTCGAGAACTAATCAAGCAAATAGAATCAAATTTGGCATGTGGGGGGTTTTGAAGGCAAGAATGTTTCTATGGTGGTTCAAGACCCCTCAGCTTTTTGAAAGGGCGGGGGGTTCAAACAAATGAAACTCAATTTTTTATTATAATAGAAGAGCCCCGTGTGATGGTTCGAGAACTAATCAAGCAAATGGAACCAAATTTGGCATGTGGGGGGTTTTAAAGGCTATCATTGTATGGTGTTTTGAGAAACCAACCCCTCTGGAAGGGTGGGCTCCCATACAAATGAAACACAAATTTCTACAAAAAAAGAGAATTATCCAGGATACTTAAACACAAAACGTGTATTTCTCGGGTAAGAAGCATGTTTTATAGAAGTTTGAACCCCTGCTTATTCAAAAAAAAAACTCATTCCGAAAAAAACCATAAAAGTGCCAGTTACATTAAATTTTCCTTCATTTAGTTGCAAGCGTAGCAGCGCACGCACCGGGTTCAGCTAGTAAGTTATATCTACATTAGAAACAATTGATTGAGATGTTTTTTTTTCCTATGTTTAGGACATAAACCACTGCAACCAGTAATTTGATCTATTGTTGTATATTCCGTATCGTTTATTTAGAGCATGTCGAGTTGCTTCATAACTATTGAAAAATTATGAAGTATTCGGTGTTGTTACAGTTGTCATTGTTTGTTTTGTTCGCAACGAATCAAGTTCTAAAGGGTGTACGGAATCAAATTGCGACACACACAAATATTCGGCAAAATTCTCCCGTTCAACCAATCATCTTCTAACTTTCAGGGAGTAAAATAAAACATGGTATGAATATTTTCCCATTAAATTTCATATCCAAATGCACGAACCTTCTTATTTACACTACTTTTAAGGTCCTGACCAACTTTTTTCTGTGGTTTTTCTCTTCATATCTTCCTCCGATTTCACTTCCTTAGGATGCTTCCAAAGTGCCTCCTTCATGATGGCCCAGTACTTTTCAATTGGCCGCAGTTCCGGTTCGTTCGGGGGGTTGAAATGCTTGAGCACGAAATTGATCTTCTTAGCCTTGTACCACTACTAAACCTCTTTCGAGTAATGGCACGAGGCTTAATCCGGCCAGAAAATCGTAGGACCATCGTGTGACCGCAGAAAAGGAAGTAGACGCTTTAGAGGCATTCCTTTAGGTACACCTGCCCATTGACCCTTCCAGTGGTCACGAATGAGCTGCTCCGCTGTCCACACGAGCAAATTGCTTTGGACTTTGTAAGTGTTCACATTTTTTCGCATCTTGCACGAAAGTTTTAGTTAGATTTAGTTGCTTCGCCACATCTCGAACTGAACTGTTGGGAATCTTCTTGAAAGCTTGAACTACCCGATTGTGATCCTTAACACTATACGGAGATCCATTTTTGCCACTTTTTTCTTGATGATGATGATGATGATGGTCCCGCCCTTACCCCGCCAGAGGTTTGAGCTAGACGATTTTATCTCTAAGATAATTATTTTGGTAACAATTCAAACCAGTTATGCAAAAAAAAAAAAAACGAACTGATTTCATCTACAGATATAAATTTCTTTAGAAGTATTCCTTTGCTTCATAGCGACATAATCGTGAAAAGCTTTGATGTTAACCACAAAAGTTCGCAAGTATCACAGAATCCAGTAAAAGGACATTATCAAAAGACAAGCCAATATCCGATCTTGCCCGCTACAGAGTCAATGAGGTGAACGTGTGAAATACATAGTCTTTTAAATTCTGAAAGTGTTGGTGCATGTTTAATGTGTCTTGGCATCGAATTGAAAACATTTATTCCTCTAAAATATAATGAGTTATGTAAAGTACATATCAAGAAAATCGGTGTTCTTATTTCATCCGCGTTTCTAGTATTATATCTATGAAAATCACTTTCTCTTTCAATTCGATCACACAAATATCGAGGAAGTAAACCATTAACTACATTAAACATGAACGTCATAGTTAAATACACAATTCTTTGCTTCACTGATACCACCATTGTAAAGCGTCTAACATAAAAGTCGAGGAAGTGAATCGGTTACATCTTAAAATCAAGCGCATTATTTTAATCTACAAACGCTGTAACCTCAATATTTGTGTTTGGTTGGCCAAGAATAAAATGGAAGGGCAAAACTCTAAATGAGGGAAGATGATTGATTTGTATAGCTGTATTTAACTGAAAGTAGTTAAATAGTTTTTTAATCGGCATAGAATTCCATACTTCTTGGCAATTTTCTAGATGACATTGTCAATGTGGGCGTTGAACTTTAGCTTGTCATCAATAATCTCGCCAAGATATTTAATCTCCCGAACGCGATGAATTGTCTCACGATCAATCGTAACTGAGACATTCTCATTTTACTAGATTCTGTGAAATTACCATAAATTTAGTTTTACTTATATTCAATTTCAATTGCTTACATTTCAACCATCTACTTAGAAATCGCAAATCTTCGTTCAAATGGGAAACGGCTTCATTTAAATCTTTAGCTGCAATGAACAATACAGTGTCATCTGCAAACAGGTTATTGTCACAAAATCGTAATACACGTCGCATGTCATTAATATACATAATAAACAAAAGGGGCCCTAATACACTTCCCTGGGGCACACCAAGGTTATTCCCCACGGGACTGGAAACAGAATCATTAAAAACAGTCCTTTGAGTTCTGTCAGACAAATAGCTTTCAAACCATCTGTATGCAGTACTCGAAATTCCAAAGCGCTTTAATGCTTTCAACAACAAGGGCCTAGAAATTGTTTCAAAAGCGCGTTTCAGATCCAAAAAAACAGCAAAAATTGTTTGTTTACTCTCTAAATTATCTTTCCATTTTGCTAATACTAAATTTAACGCGGTTTCACAAGAATGGCCTTCCCGGTAGCCAGATTGTTCCGAAATCATCAAAGAATTACTATTCAAATATTCTAACAACTGGCCTTTCACAACAAGCTCTAAAATTTTCTCTAATGTGTGCAACATGTTGATAGGACGAAAGTCTTCGGCTTTAATCGTCCCAGAAACCTTTTGAATCAGAACAACCAACGATTCTTTCCACACTTCAGGCACGTGCCCAGTTTGCAATGATTCATTAATAAGGTCCAGTAAAGTGTGACCAATGATATGAAAGCAATCTTGAATAACTCTAGCATTAACATTATCTACTCCAGCCGATTTTCCTAATGAAAAGCAAATATTTTTAAGTTCATCTATTGTGATCGTGTGAAAACTTTCAAATCTGCAATTAATATTAACTTGCTGCTTTATTTCATCAGGTTCATCAACCAATTCAATAGATTGATTGATCAATGAAACACTATTGACGAAATAATCATTAAACTTAGACGCAATTGCTTGTTCAGACTGTTCTGTTGTGCTTTCAAAAGTTATGGACCGCGGTCTGCAATTGCTAGGTTTCAATAATGATTTCAAAATTTTCCATAACTCTCTGCTGTTGTTTTGATGTTGATCAATTTTTCTCTGTATATATTCACATCGAGTTTTTTTAATGGATTGTAAATATTTATTCTGCGCGATTGTGTACTTATTCCAATGATTATCAGTATTAGATCTACAAAACTTTTTGTGCAATTTATTCTTCTTGCGTTTAAGATGCAAAAGATCCAAATTGTACCATTTGTTCGAGTTCTCCAAAGAAACAAATTTTTGTTCAACACTAGCTTTTTTGTACACGTTTTCATGGTATTAGTAAGAACAGCTGTAGACTCATCTAAACTACCGCTCGCGATTGGAAAATCCACGATTCTCTGAACAAGGTTAGAAACAGCCTGTTTTGAATATTTCTTTCAGTACTTCAATTTCACAAAATCATCGCTATTATTCAAGCTATTCTCAAGTACGTTAATACAAGCAATATTAATACAGCAATTTTTTTCTAGAACAAAGTTGTTAAGAGAAAATATTGATAGTTCTGTTAGCTCACGGCAGGCTGTGAAAATTTAATAGAAGTAGTTTGAAATTGAGCAGAGGGCATTGTAGGAGGGCAACATTTAACTCTGCTATTCTGCTGGGCTGCCCGGTGATCAACTTTCTTTCATTATATCACTTTTTAAATGTTCACCATTTCAGAGTTTCATTCATCTACCATTGCGGCAGTAGAGGCAAATAGCTGTATTTTATTTTTATGCGTTTATTATATAGTATCTTATTACAACTTCGTATTATTTTCATCATATAAATATAAATATAAATAATACCTACTAATTAACTTATCTGATTCAAAGTTACAATAAAATTGATCCCAGATAGTACAGATATGATATTGTATTGTAGCTTAAAGTGTTTTTTTTTTTATTTATTTCATTTCTGCTGATTATGTACATCCATATGTCATGAATACATACGTATTTTTTATTAATTTATAATTAATTAAATGCTTTATGTTTTATTGAATTTCAATATGACCTTCACATTCCAGAGTTATATCTATCTGCACCTGATTGAGCTGTAAATATGCACCATGCTGCGTATTATTATCATTTGCCTATCATTACTTTTTTAATTATTTCATCATATTATTTTATTAATAACCATATTAAAATTACGAATTCAAACTATGATATCTATTAATTGAATATTCTAGTGTATTTCATTGCTCTATTACATATAACTTAAATTGCATATAATGACACAATATTTACATTATATATGATAAATACTGGGTTCGGAGGGAGCATCAGGGTTTCATTCAAGCTGAAACTGGACGATGGTTGATTGACTGCCTGAGTCTAGGAGGGAACGAGCATTGTCATTTTCTTTGTTCTACCAATTCGGTTATGATGCTGAGAATTCTAAATTTACTCCAACAGTTTCAATGAGAGTGGTGCACCCTTCTTAAAAAGCCATCCTGTAGAAAGCTTAATAAGTATTGCGAATTGGGTTATTCGATTTGTTGGATCGTATCGTTGAAAGGAGATTCTCAATTTCCCGTGGATTTCGCGTGAGCGTATCTGCTTACAGGTCAAACCCTGCCCTCCCTCTAAAAAAGTCTACGTGGTTTATGAATAGCCCCTAAAGTTTATTGACAAGGGGAAGGTTTCCTGCATTCTGTTTAAAATTGGATTTTTTGATATATTCGAAGTTTAACATTCTAGGGCTTCAAATGGTGAGTTTACAACTTCGAAGGAGGGTGCAACCGACCTCTGGTCCTCAAAAGCTCCTACCTCATGCTTCCAAGAGTCACATGATAACAAAAGACTGCCAGCTGAAACATAGAGACTTTGGTTGGCGTAACCTGGGCAATGTTCTCATTTGGACAATAGCGAAGTGATGGGGTGGTTCCTGTACTTTTACTTAAATTGTTTGTATTTTTCATTCTCTGTCTTATATACTAAATAACAATCTTAAGTGTTTTAGCCCAATTAGCTCCACAGCTTTGTTCAAGCGTTTAATGTGTATTTAATGTTTTAATAAATTGTTCAAATCAGCGCTAAGGGTATTGTTAGTTGAAATTTGATAGCCTGATTAATCTACAACTACAACTAAAATTTGAAAGTTTCCGGGTGATCTGGTGATTCAATGGTAGGCAGCGTGCCCTGTACCGATTGATAGACTTACTGAAACTTTCTTCGAGTATTTTTTTCTCGGCCAGAAGGTAGACCTAGGTTGTTTTTGTCCTCGGAGGAGTGTTAAGGATCAGCCTTAGGGACTTATTCTAAATACGCTGAAGCTTAAGGTGATGTGTTTTTGAGCAACTTTCCCAGACTGGCATGCTGTATTCGATGACCGGGATTTGTTTGTAGACAACAAGGTTGTTTTTTTTTAGACAATGTAGACCTTATGTTGATCTATGGGTACAGTATCTTCAACGGAACGTTACACTTTGTGACAGTTTTGTCTACGTGCTCCCGAAAGATAAGTTTGCTGTCAAAAGAAACGCCATGGTAGACAGGTGAGTTGGTTCTTTCCATCGTTGTGTTGTTCAGGCTTATTTTACAATCCTCAGGTGGAACTAGTCTGGAAGTGAGAATTGGAGTGTGGGAATAAAATCTGTATCCACATTAATCCGGACACCTTCAAATCATTGTAACTTTTGAAATTTTGCTCGTAGGAATAAAAAAAAATAGCTGAGAGTCTATGATGAAAAAGACTTTCATTGATGTTTACATTTCATGTTTAGTATTCAAGATGGCGACGAAAGAAAAATAAGTGCGTGAGGGAATTTTGTACGGGCGTACGGCGAATCCTGACTTGTCAATACGGGACCTTGCTAAAACATTGGATTTGCCTAAATTCACTGTTCACGATGTGCTCAAATCATTTTCGGAACATTTGACGGTGGAGAGGAAGCCAAGAAGTGACAAAAACAATAGACGCACTGATCCTGTCATGGACCGAAAGGTGAAAAGGATATTAACGAAAAACCCAAATCTTTCCATTCGAACGGTGGCTCGTAAAATAGGAATGTCGCCAAAAACCAAAACAACGTTAGGGACCTAAGCCGTAGAAAGTAAAAACAGTTCCAAATCACAACGACAAACAGAACTTGGCAGTAAAATCACGGGCTCGACGTTTGTACTGCGAATATTTGACGAAGTCTTCGTGCGGTGTTATGGAGGATGAAACATATGTCCTGGAGGATTTCAAGCAGCTTCCATGGCAGGCTTTTTATTCTGCTATGGCCAGAAATTCTACAGTTGAGCATCCCATGAATCTGAAATAAACAACTACGACGGAAATATAATGCGAAATTTATGTTTTGAGGTGTCCGGATTATTGCGGATACAGACCTTAAGCATATGATTATGAGCATAATACGCTGTAAAAAACTTAATTTGTTTTTTTATATTTTGCTATCAAACAAAATTATCCTCGCAAACACTAAAACTATTTTGTAGATATTATTTACGGCAAAGTGAATCAAAAGAGCAGATAATCTAACAAAACAGAACAACAAAACCAATCACGATATCACAATGAAGTTTGATAGCAGTGGCCGTTTGGCCGGATGCTGGTTTTCATGGCAGTCAATAGGTTTTATGAAGGTTTTCAAGTGGCCATAATATCTTACACTAGAACGTTTTCCGAATCTTTAGGGTCTTATTAATGTTTTATTAACTTGTTTTCACAACCGCCTATAGAGTAGGCTACTTTGTAGACAAAATAGTTCTGAATGAAGTTTTATCAACTATGTTGAGAAGAGTGCTATACGGCTGAAATAAAACTAAAACTGTTACTTGGGTTCTGTGCATCGCAGATTTTCTCCGTGCATTTACACCATTAGTCCCATTGAAACTATGAGAAATATACCATTGCATTGCATTGTAATAGGTAAAACACGACCATCACTTCTCATACGATAGACGCACGGTTCGCCACCACAAGTAATAGACGGTAGCATCTGACTAGTCTCATCGGTGCACAAACGACCACCTCGATGATGATCAAGTCCAGGATGGTGCAGAAGGTGGAGGACCTTCTTTGCTTGGCGGCGGCAGCAGAAGTCAACAATATAGCACCACAATAAAGCAGCCCTCGTTGTCTGCGTTGTCGTCGTCGATCGTCCATGCCGTTTGCCGTTTTTGATGCATTAAATCATAAATTATGCACATACAAAAGCTTTTAAACAATTCGATTACCCCTCTCGGAGGGCCGCCTTCAGAAGCGCCGGTTAGAAGAGTGCGGAAAACATTGTTTATAGGGTTAAATCACATTTATGAGAAGGCATGAAAATCCATACAGCATGCAATATGTAATCACACAGGTAACTCACAGAGGCGCTCCGGGCCAGTGGCGCCAAGTGGATTTCACATGAAGACAGCACACGGCACAGATGATGGTGGTTCAATGATAGACATGTTTATGGATAGTTAAATGTAGCAAATTTAGGTCAGATTCTGCCGAGCAACGGAACGGCGACGGCGGCCAATCGGAGTGCGAAAGCGCCATGACCAATAATGGAAGTGGAATTTTAGTGGCGTTCGGCTGATGGCGACTGCACCCTTCTCCGAGAGGCGCCTTCGTACACTCTGCAATAAGGCGCAGGACTAACAATTTAACTATTTGTGTTTATTTTGTAGTTAATTCGATCGATCAGCGCTGAGTCGAGATTGTAATTGGTGGACTGGGACGACGTGATACGGCCGGACACATTGTCGCACGTTTATGATTGTCCACCAGTGTTCTGCTGTTGAATTAATGATTGGTGTGATATTCGAACTTGATGTGTGGATCAGGCAATTTAAGCAAACGAGCTCATTAGTTTCAGATCAGTGGTTCACTTTTATTTGAAACGCATTCTTAAAATGCTAATCACTATTGCCCCGAACCCAGAGCTTGATTTCACCGTAATTTTTAATAACTCTCTGAACAACCTCATTCATGCCGTTCAATTTCTTTCTTAGAATATCACTTCGATCCTGCAAATCTTCTAGCACAGTAGTGTTTCTCATTTGTTCGTAAGTTTCATTTGAATTCGTTTCCAACTGCTGCAGCACCTTCTTCACCGCACTAATTTCATCCTGCTCGGAGAAGCTCACATATTCGAGATAATCATACGAATAGCATCCAACCTTGGCATCCGGCTCATAAGTGCTGATGTTCCGAATCAACATCGATCGAAAAATCACATTCAATCGCTGACAGTTCCACAGATTTCGACTCAATGTCACATGCGTTAGATGTGGAAACGATCTGTGTAGCTCCTCGACGTTCAAACTTTTGAGAAAGTTTACGTGCAAGCTCAGAATCTGCAAACTTGGAGAATACCACAAGCTGCTATCCAGTTCGATAAGGAAATTTTTCCTCAGATTCAACTCAACCAGCTTGGGCAGCTCCAGTGGTTTCTCCGCTGGTTCAATGGTATAAATTTGATTGCCACTCAAATTGATCACTTCCACCTGGGTCAGATTTCGAAACGCTTCCAGCACCACAAGCCGAATGGGATTTCCTTCGATGCGAAGATAACGCAACTTTCGAAACACTTCCACAAACCGTACCGACGTAATCTGAGCACCCACCACGGTTAGTTCTTCCATTTCATTATCCATCCGATAGTTCGAATAGAACATCGCCACATTGGTGAAAAACACTCCCAGTGCTCGCAGCCCGGTTGGAATGGCAAACTTTGGCACGACGCAGTTGAAAAAGTTCACCTTCTCGGCCTCTTCCGGCAACCGACGGCCCAAGGCCGGCGAGAAGGACGAAAAATTCGACCGGAAAAAGTTGATGTTGGACGGGGGGAAATAAACATCCTGGGCATCGATGTCGCTTCGGACGACGATGTCTTTCAGGCTGCAGCTGTTCGCCAGGAGGATAGAGGTGTCTTCGGAGCTCTGGAAACAGTTGTAGTACCAGGGCGCTGCTTGAGGTATTTGCAGAGAAACTGTTAAGGCGGTGAGGCTGTTGGATTGAATTTGAGAATTAAAATGTGTCGTTTTATGGAAATTTGCGCTTACAGTATTGCGGAGATATTCCAATCCATAGTGAAGTGAATGCAAAAATGTGTTGACGTACGTTTTAGCGCTATCAATTGTAGAGCGAGCTGCATTCATCGGGTGACCTTTGAGTTGTAGAGATTATCTACTCCTGGTTGAACAGTTATTGTTGAAGAGCTCATGGCGTATTTATTTATTTAATCTGCGTGTGTACTTGCTTCACTGGGCTCGATCTGAAACAGATGATTTGTGAGAGGGATTAGAAGACTTTGCAAGTTTATATGCAGTGAAAACTTCTGTTTTTAACAGTCATCTCATTCAAATCCCTTTTGAGGAATTATTGCTGATTTTTGCATACTGCGCGACACCGCTTTGGATTGTTGTAACAGTTTTGGACCCAAACTACGCAACTCTTTGACATGTGCTTCAAAGCGAAGTAGACTCTTTAGCATTAGCATTAGCATTGAAGTTTGCTCACCTCGCGGATGGAGCTATGATGAGGAATAATTCGTTGAAGACATTCCAAGTAACACCAAAAACGTCTTCTTGGTCAGTAATATTGAAATTTTGCTGTACTAGAAATGAAATAAAAAACATCTCTTGTCGCATACAAGCTGAGAGGATGTTGTCGCAGAACATTTGCGTTTCTTACATAACTCATGTATTTTTCTAGATTATTTGACTTAATTTTCGATTCGAATATGACCTGATCAGCGCAATTAATCGATATTTTTTAAACATCTTTTAGATCGCATAAGAAGTTCTAAAGAAGCACTGCTTAACAAGCTCTTAACATGACGATGTTTTATCTCGGTAGTTTATAGCATCATAATAACCAATAGGTTATAATCAAGTTATTAAAAAGTGAAAATATATGCAGAAATGCATGAGCATCTCAATTCAATTCAACAAGTGTCATACTAGCAGATGTAAACACAGATTGAATTTGACAGTAAGGTTTTTAATGAGTATGATTAATTTGTTTATAAAAGCTCATTATTTTTCATATCGATAAAAAAGCGGACCCAGCCCATTTGCCAGGTATCTTCTCAAGAAACGGTTAAGAAGCGAAATTGGACTAACTACTAATCTGTGCGCTAATGCTATTCGGATGGAAAAAAAATGCAAAATACACCGTTTGAAGTCTAACCAGTAACTGAAGGTTTTGCTCCGCTTTTTTCGTATTTATGTTTTCGATAAGTTCTAGGGTTTTTTTTTCATTAGGGCGTATCTACAATTGAGAGATTCTCTCCGGGCACAGTGGTACATGAGCGTCTTTCCATGCGTCAATTTTTGCCTGTTGAAGTGGCGGACTTGTTCCGTTGCTACAACCTACCCCGCAGTGGGATGTTAGGCATAGATTGACGTCCATGGTTCGAGTACCATTGGATACATGCCCTTTCGCTCAATTTTCAAAAACATCTGTTAATTTTCCTACCTGCCGCACTCTGACGGAACTTTCAACACTTTCTCTTCACATGTTTCATTCTAGCCAAAAACATTAATATTCACTCATGGTGCCTCATGGTGATGAACAAACATCTCCTTCTACATCATAATCGTTACTCCTCGCACGGAGAATACATAACATAACAATTAATGAACATTTCCATATTCAGTAATGCATTCAACGCGAATGCCCACTGTGGTGATTTTTGATTTTCGGCTGGAGCGCCATTTTGTTGGTTTAAACCGTAATTCTTAATAATTGAATGCACGTCCGTGTGCCACAAAGTTCGTCGAGTGAATCCTTGCCGTTCTCCACTTCTTCATACAGATACTCTCAGTCTACACCAGGAATCACCATTGTTACACTAACACTAATTTCCGCTCAACACACAACTCACGATCATTAAACTAAACCGTCACCGTCAACCGTCATTGATCAGGATTATCTTTTTTTCCACTATTTACTTACACTAACATGCATTTTCATTCAACACATATCTCACACTCACTGATCCAAACCATCATTCGAACCCTTCATTCCGGTCGGTTTATCAACACATACATTTTTAATTCACTCTATAGTTCTCACGCATATATTCGTGCATACATTCTTCGTCGGGTCTCTTACTTTCGGTATCACGCCTTTATTATAATATTTTCAACCGAAGCATCTCTTTTAGCTATTTGACCGTACCTTGCATATTCTTGCTTACTTCGAATGCACTTACACATCCCTATCCAGCTTTTCGACAAGAAATGTCAAATCGTTTGTTTTATCTATATTGACATTCTTGAGCATTCTAATATGAAACTGCAGTCGAAATGCAGTTGAATTTGTTTATTCAACTTTTATTTAACTTTTTTCATCTTTAACCTGATTCTTGGTAAGTACCATATAAAATAAGGATTTTTTTTTTAACCATTTTATTGTTCCAGATTTACTTTACCACATTCGCTTCTGCCTCCACACTAATCATATACATCATAAACAAATTTGTTGTCGAACCTGGCCGGTTTCTTGACTTTGGAGCGGTCTCGTAGATGTTTTTCAGCTGGAATCTCCTGACAAGACGAGTTACTACCGATCGCTGAATCCAATCGTGAAGTACCATCAACATTATTGTGCGCGCTGATTGTTACGGTTTTTGATGAGGAGCTCGATCCGTTCCTAACTGCTGGTAGTTCAAGATGAAGTTCCGGTGGTGCTAACTTCACATCCTGTAGATTCCTAGTGTATTGCACGCCACTGCGACTAAGGACTACGATTTTCGTTCCATCTCTGGCCAGAACTTTGAAGCGTTCGCCGGAAAATGTTGGATCCGTTTTCAATTTTCGTGTTTGAGCCAGAAGAACCGTATCGCCTACTCGTATTGCAGATTCCTTCGCTCCTCGGGCAGCGTCCAGAGTGCTTTTTACTGACAAGCTTAGCCTCAGCATCTTTCTCCTGTAAATCCTCGTGATCCAGTCTGCTTGGTTTCCACAAGCTGACGAAAGTTCCCCGGAATTTCAACCCACCATTAGCTCGAAAGGGGTTACACCGAGTCGGAGTTGGGAATCAAGTTGTTGTGGTTGTGTACAAATTGATACAGCGAATGTCTCCAGTTTGTCCCGTCCAGCTTAGAGGCAGCTACCGCTTTTATTATTCCCTGATTCTGACGTTCTACGGCCCCATTTGATCGAGGACATCACCGGTATCGACTTCCGTACTTTAACTCCTTTATTTTCCCAGCACTGTATGAAAGTGCTGCTTTCGGAATAGTTGGGCCGTTATCCTCTGAAGAATCAGAGGACAACCCCACATTTTGAAAATTTCACACAATGCTTCATTTGTGCTCTCGGCGATCCTTACGTTTCATTTCGAGCACTGAAAGGAATCGCTGAATGGGTGTCCACCAATACTAAAAATTCGCTGACCCACATCCAGGAATGGAAAAAGAAAGTCAACTTGTAGAATTTGCCAGGGGCCATCCGGAAATTCCCTTGACGATAGCGGAAGAGGCGGATTTTTCTTCGGACAACAGTGCACACGTTTCACAAGTTTTCACGAATTTTCCTGTATCTATAGACATGCCAGGCCACCAGGAAAATTCACGCATGATCCTCTTCATAGATATGTCTCCTATGTGGTCACCATGAGCGGCTTGCAACGCTTTCAAACGGAGTGAACTTGGTAAGATTGTGCGATCCCCTCGGAAAGAACGAAGCCAAGAACATGAATATTATTTTTCTGTACCTCGTACTTGCGGAGATCCTTTGGCCAAACATCGGATATCAAAGCGTCGTGTAACATTCGTAGTTCTTCGTCATCTTCTGAAGCCTTTTCGATCTCATCCCAGGTGATGTCCATCGTGCTTGCATTCAACGAGTAGAGAAAGTGACCGCCGTCGTCCTCTTCAAAAGGTTCTGCTTTTTGAGATTTATGGATCAAACGGGACAAAGTATCAGCGAGATTCTTTTTTTCCACTAACTCCTTTTACAACAAAATCGTATGGCTGAAGCCGTAGTGCCCAAGTTTCTGCGCGTGACACCGCCCTTTTTCCAATCCTGTGGGTTGTGCTGAAAATAAATTCATTTGCTTCGGCGTCCGTTCGGATGACGAAAGATCTTCCAAGTAGATAAGAAGTAAAGCGCTCCACTCCCCAAACTACAGAGAGCGCTTCTTTCTGAGTTTGCGGGTATTTCATCTCTGTTGGCGTTAGCGCTTTGGATGCACAAGAAATTATGCGTGGCACATTGTCTGCGTTATACTGCACCAAGACCGCTCCCAGGCCAATCGGGCTAGCATCGACGTATAACTCGGTCACATCGGTAGTGCTATAATATCCAAGGACTTGAATATTCTTTAATGCGTTGTTCTGCAAGTATTTAAATTCCTTTTCTTCTTTTCCTGTCCAGTAAAACTTCTCTGAATTTGCTAGCGCTCGCAAGTCTTTCGTCAAATCAGCTCTCCGTTGAATAAATCTGTCAGCGAACGTCACCAACCCGAGGAAACTTTTAACCTCGGCACAAGAATTTGGTGTTCGGAAACTCTTGATTGCGCTCATCTTGTCATCGGTTACACTCCATCCTTTAGAAGTCAACGAGAACCCAATGAATTTGACTGATTGACTGCCGAAAACACACTTGTCGGCATTTAATTTCACGTTGTGCTGTTGGAGACAACTAAGAACGGCCGCTAAGTTTGCATCGTGCTCTTCTTTGTTGCTTCCAAAGATGAGGATATCATCTAGATAGTTGATTACTCCAGAGCACCCTCTCAAGATTACTCTTTGCATCACCTCTTGAAACACGTCTGGCGCATTACATAATCCAAACGGTAGGCGGACACATCTGAAAACCCCAAATTCTGTGTAAAAGTTTGTTAGGTGCCGGGACTCTTTATCCAACTCTATGTGGAAAAATGCGTTAGATAAGTCAACGGTCGAGAACCAAGTAGCACCGTTCAACTTAGCCAGTATGGACTCGAGAGTGGGCATGGCAAAGGGAGTTCTCTCTACGTACTTATTCGGTCCTCTGAGGTCGATGACAAGGCGGATGTCCTGCTTGCCCTTCGGAATAGCTAGCATCGAAGAGCAAAATGACATGTCCATATCATCGCCTACGGGTTCGATTATATCGGTCTTGACCAACTCCTGGAGTCTTTTTTCCACTAACGGCTTGATTGCTTCCGGAATATTTGAAAATATGTTTCTGCATGGCGCTCTCGACGTGTCATAGCTGATTTTCACAGGTGGAATATTAAACTTCGGAAATAGTTCGATGACCTCGATCGATGCTACGATTCTGTTCTTAACAAGGCTACTGTAACCCTTGTCCGTTAGAACTGGTACACTGAGTCCAACCATTAGTACGCTGTATCTCATTGCCGTTGCTCTGTCGAGTAAAGAGCGATTAGCATCCTTGATGACGTAAAACTTTTCAAGATACACTGGCCGGTCTTGGGTGATGAATAGGAATGCTTCGAATGTAGCCAGTACCACAATAGCATCTTTTGTAGCGTAAGCTTTCAGAACTACATCCGATCCTTCACGAATGTTGTACATACCACTGCTGTACCTTTCATTATTTTTCAATGTCCAATAGAATCCCTCCTTAAGGGTGTTGACCTGTGCACCTGTAATAGGACGAATGACCAAATTGGTTAAAGTCCCACTCAATAACAAAAATAAGAAGAAGCACCTGAGTCAACGAGAAAATCGCATTGCATGCCAGCTACAGTTGCAACTATAGTACCTTCTTCTGTATTGGCTGTGACCACAGCTAAAACATATCGGTCACTCATCCAGTCGATATGTCTTTCGGATAAATTTACCTATTAAGATCTAATTAAACCTTATGTGAAGGAAGAGTAGTATTATTTTAGTCTTTATTCAACGTTAATGACACGCTAATCAACATTACCAGTATTAGGTTTGTGGCTGTATCTATCTATCAGTGTGGCTATCTATTTATGACTGTAATTCATGTAACATTTAGGGTAATTTATAAAGTATCTTTGATCCAAACATTACCTTCTTGATAATTCAAGAGTAAATTACATAATTAAAAGGTTATCATGACCTTTCTCGTTGAGGTTAAAATTATTTGATTTTTCTAAACGATTGATAAAATTAAATGAGCCCGTAACAAATATTAATCCAATTACCAGACCATGTCAGCATGTCACTTACTCGAAACGTTATAACGTTAGACGCTAATTATCGAATTGATCACTCACTTGTTGCTCTGATTGGGATACTTCTTCCTTCTCATCAGCCGTGTCGCTCTTGGGATGTTTCGCGTCGACTTCAGAAATCTCCTTGGTGGCCATACGCTTCATGTGCCCTGAGGGTGATGGCTGGCAAGCCCTTTGGATGTGTCCTAACTGACCACATTTTCGGCAAACAAGGTTTGCAGCTCCACACTCGGATGGCAAGTGAAAAAAGCTGTAACACCTCCAACATCTATCGGATCGGCGGGAGTCATTCCGGTCTACAGTGTTGCTTCTGGGCGAATCCATACCCTTCGTGCGCCATCCTGCTTTCTGATCAAACCGTCGGTTGTTACGTGCATAGTTTCGTGAATTGTTTCGGGTATTTGGAAGATATCGGTTGTCAGTTCTTTGTGTGAAGTAACGACGTGGTGCCCATTGGTTCGAATGCTCGGTCATTACTGGAGCTAGCACTGCAGAGTTAGGTGCTGATACACGTGGTCCATGTTTCACTGCGAAAAACTCTTCGTTCATACGGATCGCCTGGATTTCCCGTACCTTGTCCACTAGATCCGTAAAGCTCCCGTTTCGGTTTACCATTTTTAGAGCCGTCACCCTCACCTCCTTACACTTGGCATGTTCCGCGATCGTTTTGACGATTTCTTCGAATTCCTTTGCTTTGTCGAAGTCACAAAGTTGCGCTGTTTCACCAACTCTGGTGATAAAGGCTAAATCTGATTCTTCG
Source organism: Aedes japonicus (assembly GCA_034211315.2). Classification (NCBI taxonomy): domain Eukaryota; kingdom Metazoa; phylum Arthropoda; class Insecta; order Diptera; family Culicidae; genus Aedes; species Aedes japonicus. The sequence goes on along the minus strand of JASCZW010000898.1, from coordinate 151,193 downwards.
GGCCTTTGTTCCATCAATGCAAGTTTACGTCTTTGGAACATGACGTCAGATCCGGATCCAAAGTACATGTCTTAAAGGCGTTCGAGAAAGGACTACTGCTTGCATCAGGACCCTCAGAATCAGATTTTGTGTTTTTGAAAATGGAAAGCAAACGAGGACCAGCCTTCACTTTGAAGACAGTAAACTTTGTCAGCTCGTCTTCAATGCCGGCTAAAGTCATGCAGTCGATAAGCAGGTCTCTCCACATTTCAAATGCAGGTCTCTCCACATTTCATCGTCTCCTTCAATCGGTTTGCATTCTGGGATCGCAATTGAAGATATTGACAGCTGGTTAACGGATGACAAAAACGCGACTCGTCCATGGTTCCTGCAGATCTTCCATGACGAAGTGCTTGATGCGCTTGGGACAACTTCGAAAATCCACGCTATCTTCAGCGACATCTTTCTCTTGAGTTTGTGTCGTGATTGTGCTGGCGTCGCCTCCGGATTTTAACGCTGCAACTTCAGCTTGTAGTTGCTTCAGCTGTTCTGCTAGCTGTGCTTTTTCCGCTACCAATTTCTTGGTCAAAGTCTCCAGTTTAATCACTTTTCGATCCGTTTTGGACAATTTTGTACTGGGTCCACTCAAACTAGCATTCCTGAAACGCGTTAAAAAATAAAATATTCAGCGTAAAAACAACTACAAGCAAACTCAGATTGTATTGATTTTTTTTTGAAGGACTATAGATTGTTAATTCGGTAAAAATTTCATTAGAAAATATGCTAAGCTTGATCTGTCGCAAGTAACTCATGAAACTTTTTTTTTTTTTTTTTTAGCTTTTCATGTGACCTGCCGCACAGAAAAAAATAAACTTCCAGAAATAGGTGTTTCAACTAGCTTGACCTGTCGCAAGCCATGAAGCGGATTTTTCCATGTGACCTGTCGCACATATTTATTTCCTATATTTCCATAAGATTGACACTGGCTTGACCTGTCGCAAGCCATAAAACGCTTTTCATTTCTTTTTTTCTTTCTTTTTTATTATTATGTGACCTGTCGCACATTGAAAATTCATTTTTTTATAAAAAAACGTCTGACTAGCTTGACCTGGTGCAAGCTACGAAGCTACATAAATTCAATTTCACAGTATTATACTTACATTTCGGGAGCTGTTGCTGCGCCATTGTGGTGATTTTTGATTTTCGGCTGGAGCGCCATTTTTGTTGGTTTAAACCGTAATTCTTAATAATTGAATGCACGTCCGTGTGCCACAAAGTTCGTCGAGTGAATCCTTGCCGTTCTCCACTTCTTCATACAGATACTCTCAGTCTACACCAGGAATCACCATTGTTACACTAACACTAATTTCCGCTCCACACACAACTCACGATCATTAAACTAAACCGTCACCGTCAACCGTCATTGATCAGGATTATCTTTTTTTTCCACTATTTACTTACACTAACATGCATTTTCATTCAACACATATCTCACACTCACTGATCCAAACCATCATTCGAACCCTTCATTTCGGTCGGTTTATCAACACATACATTTTTAATTCACTCTATAGTTCTCACGCATATATTCGTGCATACATTCTTCGTCGGGTCTCTTACTTTCGGTATCACGCCTTTATTATAATATTTTCAACCGAAGCATCTCTTTTAGCTATTTGACCGTACCTTGCATATACTTGCTTACTTCGAATGCACTTACACATCCCTATCCAGCTTTTCGACAAGAAATGTCAAATCGTTTGTTTTATCTATATTGACATTCTTGAGCATTCTAATATGAAACTGCAGTCGAAATGCAGTTGAATTTGTTTATTCAACTTTTATTTAACTTTTTTCATCTTTAACCTGATTCTTGGTAAGTACCATATAAAATAAGGATTTATTTTTTTAACCATTTTATTGTTCCAGATTTACTTTACCACACCCACATCAATCTGTTCATGTGTGAATAAAATCTTCGTCAACGTTTGTCTTTCGCCTGCGTTTTGAACTACGCAGCATCTTCAATGAACCTTGCTTACTTGCTTCACCTTCTACATGTTTTCGTTTTCTAGTTTGCCTTAACCTTAATGATTGATCCGGAGTCTCTTGGATACCTTCGTAGTCCGTTTCGGTGGTCTTGTACGTCGTCGCTCATTTGGAATCGCCATTGGCCGATCCCGCACGGAGCGGCGCGTTGAAAGCGGCCGAAAACCGAAAACGGAATACCCAGAGAATGCGCGGAAGATAAGGCAGTACTTTAATAATAACCCGAACCTTTCCAAACCAAACCTTTCCGTGGCCAAAAAGGTCAATTCGTCGAAGTGGTTTGTCCAGCAGACCATGAAGCGGGCTGGGCTACGTGTTTTTAAGGTCAAGAAGGCGCCAAACCGGACTCACAAGCAAAACACGGTGGCCAAATTGCGTGCGCGGAAGCTGTATCATGAGTGGCTGGTCAAGCCAAGCTGTCTCGTCATTAACGACGAGACATATATAAAGGCGGACACCAAACAAATCCCCGGCCTTGAGTTTTTTGTCGATACGTCCCGCATGGAGTTCCGGAAGAGAAAAATGGACAAATTCGTTCGTAATTACGCCAAGGCTGTAATGGATTGGTACGAAGCGAGGGGCGTTTATGTGGTCCCGAAGGAGGCAAACCCGCCAAATACACCAGAACTTCGTCCGATCGAAAAGTTTTGGGCGATCATGTAGAAAAAGTTGAAGAAAAGTGGAAAACATTCAAAACCGATGAAGTTTTGAAGGAAAAGTGGGAGAAATTGTGTGAGGAAGATGGACAAAGCCTCGCCCAAGATCTCATGAGCAGTGCTAAGAGAAATGTACGAGCATTTAACTTGGCGAGGAAATTCAATAAATTAATTATTCCAAAACATAACTTATATGTAGTTTTTAAATCCTTGAATATTTGAGAACTATTCGATTCAAAACGAATTTTTGGTGATTATTTTTGTGTGTCATTTTTTACGAGTCCAGTCTTTATGTTATTAGAATGCTCTTAAGATGTATTTTGGACTCAATTTCAACTTCACGCTATAACTGAGGACTAAACTACAGTGCGGATTGAAAATGTGATTATAATTATCACCAAAAAACTCGAAAGCTGCGTTTTATCTGTCGATGATTGAGATGATAAATTTTGAGTAATAAAGAAAATTGCTTGATAATCTGGACATGTATTTATGTTTTAAAAATATTGTTCGATCCCAAACGGCACACAGCGTGCTTGCTGTTGGTTGAATAGCACCAAACACGCGTCCCCCCCATGAGCGTGTATTGTTTCCACCCATTTACTAGCAGCTAGCAGGGAAACAGCCTGACGCTATTATTGTGGCTCGAGTGGGCAGCGTGGAGCAACACCGTCGGCGCGACGCATCTATGTACTATTGTATGATGCGGTGCGCACGGCACTAATCATCCGTACTTCGTGTCCCCTATAAAAGGGATACATTGCCTAATATAGTTTAGTGGTGTTCTAGTGGTGTTTTAGTGTTGTATCGTTACCCACGCTGCCTCTCGGTGGTAATAAATTATCATCAACACAGTAGTCCGTTGTTTCACTCGTTTGTCGTCATCGTTTCCAAATAAAAATCACAACGTAGGGCCTGGTCAAGCCCTGGACGAAACAAATATTTTCAATCGATAGTGTAGACAACGTGTCTAATGCGCCATGACGATTTTTTATGATTCCAACAGAGATGCTGCAAAATTGCCCATTATAAGAGAATTTTCTGTTGCTTGTTTGTATCTTTAGAATGGCGCATAAATTGTGCTAGAGTAAAACCTAAAGTTGCATCATAGATGCTGTCTCGCATATGATATTATGGTAAGCGTTCTGAGCGCTAACCATCTTCAGAATTCTAAGATTTATTAAATAATCGATTTGGCCGAAAACGATTGTGATTTTTTTTCATTATGAGTTGAGCATATTCTCCTAATAAACAAACATTATTTTCAAATTCAATTTATGTTAACTTCTGCTTGCTTAACATTTCTCAAATTAGCATGTTATGTTCATGTGTATCAGCAATTGCTTTCACTTTGGAATTACTTGATTATAACCTATTTGTTTTTATGATGCTAGAAGTTACCAAGATAAGACATCATCATGTTGAAAGCATGTTATTCAAAGTATCTTATAAAAGGTATTGTTTGTCCTAAATATGCACATAAAAACTTCTTTTGTGACCTTGAAATTGTTTCAAATAGATCGATTTATTGCGCTGTTCATATGAGCTTGGTCATATAAGATATCAAAATTAAGTTATGTGTAATAGAAAAACATATGAGATCATGTTTTGAAGATAAATTTTTGATCATTACATAACAAGTTGTATTACTTTAGATTGCATGTCACCATAAAACGGATCCAATAACTGATACGTTTTTTCACTCAAAAATCTCCACGAAGACACTCCTCGATCGCTCATCATGTCACGTCCATGCAACCATTGGAGATAGTGAGGATTTGGTATCTACCTTAAGAAGACACGAGTATATATCGAAGGAAAGGTGAAATGAATACCCAAGTAACACACAAAACATCTTTTTAGAATGATTTATAATTGTTTGTATTAGAAACGTATTATAAACGTATTGCAAAACTTGTCAAGTTTGAAGCGGTTTGTATTTCTCGTATTCTATATATCACTCTGACAAACGGTCGAGCTAAAAACACTTTTTCAAATGCTGCAAGTGATTAATACTTTATTGTTGTTCTTGAAAACATGGTTCCATACATTTATAAAACATCAACAGGACAAGATTTTATGGGCAGTTCTATATACTGTTGAAATTACATTACACCAACCATGTTTTGCAAAATGTGTTCTTTTTTTTCATTACGATGAATTTGTTGTACAAGATCGTGGTTTCACTGCCAACGGGAAGCATATCATAGATACTCAGAGTTTACTTCTCACCAATCTGAGTTAGCTTAACAAAGAAGCTGCAAACCTATCACGCCAAGGGCTAGTGTTCAAATGCCACGGTTGGCGTTGTTGTATTTTGTATGCGGATATTTCTTTTCCATTTTATGTTTTATAAGGCTTCACTTTTTGCGCTTTTTGCGTCATACTAAAGTACGAAACAAAGTATTATACACCTAAGTTTATAACCTATTTTTGTCATTCAACCGTACTTTCAACTTCTTTAATGCAAGCTGTGTTGCTAGGATAGCCGGAGAGAATAGTTAAACAGAATGCCCTGTTTGGTGTACAGAACAAAATATTATTTAAAACGGTCGTTGTGAGCATCTTGTCTTAGAAGGTTAAGTGTTGCTCCATTTCTCTTCAAATTGTTTGTACTTATACAACCTTGAAAGTATAATTTCACGTCACATTATTACTCTTAACTGTCCCTGTAGCTAATTTGTTTCTGAGATTTAGCAGTGAATATTATGATAATGAGTTTCAAGGATAAAGTATTAGCAGTATATTAAGGTAGCAATTTTCGATACATTGTATAACAATTCAAAATAATGCATTCGCGAAAAAATCCAAGAGAAGCAAGAAGTCTGTGTAAATAAAAAATATGTTAACTAACTACTAATGAGTGATCATTGCATTGCAAGTTCCACCAAAACAAATTTCAATTTCATGTTGGAAATTTTGGGTTTCTTGCCTCTCAATAATAAATTTAAATAAGTCCAATACAATGACTATAAATGCTGGTTGAGCTGAAATAAGATGAAGGAACGTTATTTATCTGCTGTGAAAACTTTATATGTTTGAATATGCTTGACTTTAATTATTTAAAAGAGATTGATAGATCTGATGTTGATTTTGATCATCTGGTTAGAATGTTATCCTAAAGCCTAAAGGTTGTACGGAATCAAATTGCACCACTTTTAAATAGCTGTAACTTTTGACCCGTTGGGTATTTTCTATTGAAATTTGGAGCTAGTGGAGCTAGTTCAATATGTATTTGTTGAAGCTATGTAAGTTTCACTAGCAGATGTGCAATCGTTACGAAGATGGAGTCGGAAGAACAGCAGCGGCGCAAAGAAATTTTGCGCACGCAAATTGAAAATCCGGATCTTTCTCATCGTGTCATCAGCAGGGAGCTAGTAATGCTACAGTCTACGGTGTCTGGTGTTTTAAATCGGTACAACGAACGTTTGACCATCCATCGGAAAGAAAAAAGTGGCAAAAATGGGTCTCCGTATAGTGTTAAGGATCATAAGCGGGTAGTTCAAGCTTTCAAGAGGAATCCCAACAGTTCAGTTCGAGATGTGGCGAAGAAACTGAATCTGCAAGATGCGAAAAAAACGTGAAGGACTACACACGTACAAAGTCCAAAATGGATGGTTATGGATGATGAGATGTATGTAAAAGCAGATTTCCGGCAGTTTCCGGAGCTACAGTTTTTCACTGCTCATCATAAATTCGGTGTCTCTGGGGACGTTAGAAAGCAGAAGATGTCACTGTTTACCAAAAAATATATGATTTGGCAAGCAATTTGCGCGTGTGGAAAGCGGAACACCTCATTCGTGACAGCTGGAACGGGCAATTGGCAGGTGTACCTAAGGTCACGCGATGGTCCTACGATTTTCTGGCCGGTTTTAGCCTGGAAAGCCACGCAAAACAAAGTTGGTACAAATGTTGAACAAAACCTCATGAGTAGTATAAAAAAGGAGGTTCGTGCATTTGGATATGGAATTGAAAATGAATAACATAGGAAAATATTGATAACATGTTTTATTTTACTCCCTGAAAGTTTAAAGATGGTTGGTTGAACGGGCAAGTTTTGCCGAATATTTGTGTGTGTCGCAATTTGATTCCGTACACCCTTTAAAAGACAATTTGGGATCTAATCTGATCTAATGTTATGAAATCAAATCTTATCTATTCAAACAATCTGAATTTCATTGTCCAGATTGACAACACGTTTAATCACTGTGAATACTACTAGCATCTAGTTGGTTTAAAGCAGATGCACAGATATTTATTTGTACATTAGTAGTTATTTAAAGATTCTTAACTATGCTTTTAGGCTAATTCAACCGATTCAAACCAACGGCAAGGATGACATTTGTAGACACTTACTAAGTGTACTAAGTGTGAAGACAAGGCTACCTCCAACAATGCTGAAGAGTCGATCTGAACCGATTCATGAGGAAATACTCATGTTGGAGCGTCAACTTTGACGCCAGCTGTAGTCCAAACCACTTAATGGAAACAGTTCAAATTTTGTCTCTGTATGGTTTTAAGCCATGGAGAAATTTTTAATAGGCTACCTAAATTTTTCACAGAAATACGGATTTTTGAAATTGGTATGTCCAAAAATAACTTCAAATTTATAAATTTTATCAACATAAAATTTTAGTCACATAAGGTCTATACATTGGTTATAGTGTTGTTTAGCCAAATATATTGATAATTGAAAAAGTTACAGGAGGTTGAACAACGCTTTATTTGGAAGCAAAATTTTGCTCGGCTTTTTTTTGTTAAAAAAGTTTGCTTCGAGCATCGACTGTGGATGGTCAACGCGTTATTGTGCGCTATTTTGATATCGGACATGGCTTGTTTTGTATTGTTTCGGCTATCTTTTGATCGGCGGCGTGAGTTTACTAACGATTATCAATCATATATATGATCATATCACTTATCAAGATGGATCCATCGAGCCCTACCCTACTAACATAAAAAAAAACACCTTCCTATGACTCTTGTGGGGATGCAAATGTAAATATTTTCTAAACAGCTAAGGTCACATTCCGTCCCTATTCCCACCTGATTTCAAAGACGTGGACGGTACTGTTTTGGATTATCAATGAAATTAAATACTGAAACGTGTAAAGAAAGAATGGTCGGTTACTCCCAGCCCCATTCAGTTGATTTACTGATTCAGTTTCACTGATTCTGATCAATCACGAAGTAGCAACCATTGATACGTGCAGTCTGTCAAGCTTAGCTAAGCTAGCTAAGTAGAATGTATTAGTAGAATAACTGTGAATTATCTGTTGTAGTTTTTTTCATCGCCATCCAAAATAATTCTATTTTTTCATGCATACGTCAGGAGGATCAAAATAGCATAGCATAGCATATTCCGACCATACACAATCCTGGGTTGGCTGTTGTAGAGACGATGGATGCACCAGAAGAGCTGCCTTGGGTGTGACAGGCTCTTCATCCACTGATCTCTTTGTGCAACACCTGGCCAGGTCCTTATGATCAGTAAGGGAGGAGAAAGAAGTGTTGATTAGGTGTCTACTTAAGAAGATGTTGAGAACTCATGCTACCTTCATAGACATCTGGAGTCGAAAGTTGGATGGGATTGTGCGGGAGACTTTCCTTGGCGAGAAAGCATATCAAGCTGAACAGTGCATTAGGTCCTAAGTAACATTGAGAGGCTCTCTTTGTCATCCGCTTTTCTGGACTGGAACACAAACGTTTCTTCTTGTATCCAGACTTCTAATCCAAGAGTGTAGTGCTTGCGTGTCGGTCGGTGTATTCATATGAGAAACCAGCCCTGAGGAATAGATTTCTCGCCGGGCATAACAAAAAGCTCTCCCCGGAGGTAGTGCTTGAGCCAATCGTTACAAAATCTGAGGGTCAGAGAACCCCGTAGCCACTTGTTGTGTGCTAAAACTATATACACTATACCGTATAGTAAGACGGACTAGGCGATAAGACCAAAGCCCAACCCTCACAAAAGAATGGTCAACTTTGGGAACACGAAATTAACCTACCAGTGAATCAACTGAATAGAAATCCTAACAAATAACGTTAATTTTCACAATACTACACAACTGCCCCTCCACCCAAAGCCATCAGTTATGGAAGCTTTAACAGTGGCGCCGTAAGCTTTCGTTAGACGAACAAAAAACCTTGACACAGGTAGAAGGTCACGCCGAAAAACTAACCCACGGCTCTTCAGCTCAATTAGCTCACTGAAAATGATTCGTAAGTTCTCAACACACGCATCTCGTATGGAAAATGAACCACGATGCTATAGCTCCGTTCGACACAGAAAGAAACTCAAAACTATTCGCTCAATTCAAATAAATAGAAAAAACACTATTTAGCTGCGGTTTCCTCATATCAATTCTTCCCTCTTCTGGATAGTAATTCGAGTCTTCGAGGAAAACGTTGTCCCTAAAACTAACATTTGCTTGAACTTCAGGTTCAACAGCTAATTAATGTTGGAATAAATATAACTAGCAAACATAGTAAAATTTGGAAATTCTACAGTGAACAAATTAAACGATACGTCAAACTCTAAGTGTAGCCTACTCAGAATCTTGTATACGTCAGGAGGATCAAATTGATCAAATGAACGTGGAGGGGGCGACCCGACGTAGTGGTTAACATTCATACCTCTCACGCTAGAGTCACGAGTTCGAATCTCACCCCCGGACAAGTTACAAACATACCCAAAAGGTATTTGAGTGACTACGACGGGCGATGAACCAGCCCAGGGCTGAAATCTCGATAATAAAGGCAAACAAAGAAAAAAGTAGAAGATCAACGTGGAATAAAAATTAATTTAAAAAATACTTAGCGATAAAAAAGTAATATATAAAAAACTAAAATAAATTGTAACATCAATTATTAACTTAAATAATAAAAAAATGGCATCCACAGTAATGGACTTCAATTCATAAGATGCCAATTTGCATACAAATTATCCTCAACTCGGACGCTTTCAAACCATTCAAACATAGACCGATTATAGCGAACATTCAAAGCTTTAAGCAGGAAAAATGATACAGCTCTCTCACAGTAAAATTGCTCTGTCATTGTGAAATGAAGCCTTCATCGGACCAAGCAAATCGAGCCGCCGACCATGGTCTTCTAGCCAGACCCGAAGACAGTGAAATATATCATTTTAAGAGTGCCATAAATTCCGATTGTAGCACACAATTAGGCAAAGTACGTGCACCGGGCTACTGCGGAGAGGCTGCAATCATCTGGTATTGATACGCACACCGTTGTGCCTGAGTGTTGGCTAGATTGGCCACATGACAACAAAACGGGCCCCATAACAAGTCTCACCAGTTGAAGCGCATTAGCCGATGACACGCAGCCGCGAGATTCCAACGATTATATTAAGGAAAGCGAAAATAAAAACCTGTGCTTCCAGTGCGACTGCGGCTGCCTGCCAAAGTGCGACAGATTTACACATTCAGATTAAATGGAACCGCCATTAAACGTAACAAAATCCGCAAATGGATTTAAAACGGCGAGCGCGATATGTTCGCCGGTAATGGGTTGCCATATTTTCCACTGTTTATGACTAGCATAATTTCTCACGGGACATTATTTGACACCGGTTATAAATTGTAATGTGATGAAAATTGAAATTTTCACCGCCGCTTTCCGGGCGGTTTGTGTCGGGTGATTGGGACGAAAATGTGACCCAATAAATTTTTCCCCCTTTCACGAATTCCGTTCCGATCGGTTCTGTCGCCAATTCTCATACATATACATGCTATAAATCATAATTAATTCAATCCTCCCGGAGTGTCACGATCGGTGGAGATTTTATATCACGATTACTGCCGCCATGGCTGAAGTTGCCATAAATTGAGCTTTACTTGGCCGGTGATGCTCGTCACGTTGAAAGAGCAGCATGTAATGCAATTTGCCACCCACAATCTGTGGTCGAATAAGGTTGTTAGAAAGATGAGCTGGAGGACCTCCCAATTTACGAGATCTAGAATACTGTCGGGTACCGAACTTTTCGGTTTCGTTCTTTGCGATCATTTTCTACGGTTGCGTTGTTTTTTCGGGCAGTAAAGATCGATACTCGCAGCTTATGGGATTTTCACTAATAGGGAGGAATGAGGTCTATCTCAGTTGTTTGAAGTGGTAAACATCTACAGTCTTCAACAAAATTGTTGGGCCGAGGTTGAACTAACAAATCGGTGTCATTGGATTCCGGTTTAATTGGGAATTTCACCGCTAGAGGCGCTTTACTTTAGAGTTACTAAATATGAGTGCTGTGACGCGTTGGGATAAGGGGTAATTGGTTTCATCCTAGGATACCTCGAGAGCCTTACCAGTTAGGACGTATCAGTCTTGAGTAAACTTATCCTAGTGGCCAAGCCCTTCCTAGAGGGGGTCACACAAGCTCGGAGTTCGGTCACGACACGACGTTAGTGTGCATATAATCTCCCAGTTTGTGATTGCAATATCTCGAGAGCCTTTCTAGTTATGACGATGCTTTTTTCGGCAAACTTTTGCATGTGGCCAAGCCCTTCCAGATGGTAGTCCCATGTGTTTGGAACTCACGCATTGTGTGGCGTGAGTGGGCATATGACCCTGCTGGTTTATTATGCAATATCTTGAGAGCCTTACTAATTAGGACACTGCTTTCTTCAGCAAACTTGTGCTAGTGACCAAGCCGGGTGGTAGTCACATAAGTTTGGAATTCAGTCACTACATGGTGCTTGTGGAGAATATTAGTCTCCAACTAAAGTATGCTATATCTAGAGACCTTAACTGAAGCTTGGACTTTACTTTGTTCTGCTAACTTGTGCTAGTGGATCAATTCTTCAATTTAATAGTCTTATAAATTCGTAATTCACTCACTACGTGCGTTAGTATGAATATCAGTTTCTAGCTTGCTAATGCTTTGTTTATGGATGGTCAATCAGACGAAGACAGGGTAGCCTCAGCTGCATACAGAAATTGTATCCAATCTCTTCGGCCCTTGGCTGCATTCCGCCAATCTAGCTGTCTGCGCAGGGTCCTCTGGTCGCGTTTTACTTGATCGATCCACATTGCTCGTTGCACGCCTCTTTTTCCTGTGCACATCTATTTTTTCCATCGCAAATGTACATATTGATACCACAAATAATGGTAATCGAACCAGCGATGTGTGGAAAATAAAGGTGCACTAAAACATGTCAAAAATGGTATTACACATCATCTACTTCCTGACAAAGTGTTTTGCAATGTATGTCTCATCGAAGCAAAACAAAAACGCAAAACTCCGATTGTCCTGAAATTAAAAATGGTTGAGGGAGCCTACCCCCTCGGGAATCTTGTCCAAGCATTTTGTTCTCATGTAATTTCAGAGGGCTTAGATTGACAGAGTTTTGACACGGAAAATAAAAAATCCAGCCACTTTTAAAATGCACTGGGATTAAAATTGAGAAATAAACTAAATAAACTAAATATTAACACAACTATTTATCTATGCTTAGGTAATGTATTAAATATGGTTGGGCAAAGGTAACCTTCAAACTTTCATATTTTCTTCATATTTCGGTAAATTTATTTAATGTTATTTCATAATTTTAGATTACGAGCTATATCACTTGATGTAGACTAGCTTCATATCAATGTTCGAACATCTAGTTTTCACTGGAAATAATGCATCTGACGGTTCATATCAAGATTCGCTATATCAAGCTCGTAGTCTTAAACAAATAGAGTTTATTTCCACAACTTGATAGTATTTTGTAAGGCGTGTTCAAAACCCATCTTTAACCATCGAGTGTTTATTAAATTTAATATATCGACAAAGATTCTTCATAAGGGCCTAACTGACAAACGTAAAGAATGACTTCTTCTGTAAAATTCTCTTCGCACAAAGGCTACCCATGTTAGCCTTTATAGATAGGTGAACTCTTCTTCTTCGAAATGACCGTGGTGCATGATTAGACGAGTTTTTCATGACAAAAAACTCGCGGAAAAAGCCATTGTTTTCGTTTGTCAGTTAGGCCCTAATTAAAAATCTGTGTCGATATATCGACACTAATAACGGGTGTCCACTAAATAATGAGAACGAAAAGAATGGGTCAGGAAAAAATACCAGTGAAGTTTTGTTCAAACTGATTTATTTTATTAAAAGGGTCAACTTAAATCTTCAAACTAAGTTTAGTGAATATTGTCATATGGTCCGTGGTCTCGCCGTGCGCGCTAGCTTAGTCGTTATGCTGGAACATGACCGTTGGACGGCAGCCACATCGATTTTTCGGATGCAGCTTTTGATCCTGTTGGTAAGTTGCTTGGTGTTCATGGGCTTCCAATTATCCTTGTATACCATGGAGCTCAAAAGACCGAAGAAATCCTCGATAGGACGGCACTGTGGCAAATTTGTCGGATTCCGGTCTTTTGGGACATGTGGTATATTTTGGCTCTCCAAAAACGTTAGCGTTTTTTTTGCGTAGTGCGATGATGCCTTGTCCGGCCAAAACACGTATTTGCCATCCGAGTGATGTTGTTTAAGAAATGGGATGAGTATTTTCTGCAAACACTCTCTTTGGTACACCTCCTGGTTGATGGCCAAACCGCTTGGTTTGAACCACGGCTTCGAAATACCCTTATCGGATATTACGATGTATAACATAACCTTCGATTCAAATTTGTGCTTGAACTTATACATTACTTTTGGAGGAGTAGTAGATTTGTCCTTAGTGTAGAATCGGTCGTTTCCCGGTATCTGAGACTTCGAAAGAGGAAAGTAGCTTTCGTCGTCCAGAACGAAAGATTTTCCGCCGTAATTCCGAGTCATCCAGCGGCATTGGGATTTCACGGTTTGAATCTGCTCATCTGTGTACTCTGGGGATCTGGTTTTCTTTCTACACACTATTCCTTCTTTCTTTAGCGTCTTGCAGATGAGTGACTTCGAACAATGGAACTTTCGGGCTGCTTCCCGTTGACTTACCGAATCCTTGTTGTTGAACATGCTGCGCAGCGAGCGGAGCGTTTTCTCATTCATTATTTTCGCTGGACGGCCGCAACCTTTCTTCCGGGTTACTCTCATGCATGCCAGGATACGGTATACGGTGGATACCGGAACTTTTTCACGACAAAAATGGTCCACCGTGTATTTTTTTCCACGATCTTCGTTCGCTTGAAAGAATTGTACAACGCGCGCGCGCAGTTCTTCCTGTTTCGACGGCATGCTGAACACGACTGAACATGTTAGAGTGAAATAAGAGTGTATGAAAATTTTCTGGAGAGTGCAACGATTCATTCATCTAAAGTGACATTTCTATGCGGCCGTTTTTGTTCTGATGGAAAAGTATTGAAATCATTCTCATTTTTTAGTGGACACCCGTTATCACCTAAAGACAAAATGGACAAAACATTTGTCGAATTAAACCATCATCGGGAAAACATTGTTTTTATTTGAACATGACGAATCCCGAATCAAACAACTTGGCTAACCACTGAATTAAACGGTTAATCAGTGCATAATGAATACGTGATTGTAATAATGTTGCGAAAATATTGATAGTTTAGTATATTTCACTGCTCTTAATTTGAACTTTTTTATATTTGATTTATCTTTGGATCTTCATGTTCCAGAATATATGATTTTTATAGCAATTTGTATTTTTCTATTGTTTATTCATTGAGGTTTTGATAGTTCAAGTTTCTTAAATTTTTTGATCCTAAAATTTTATTATATTTGTTCAGTATTATTCTCAGATTTTTCGATAGGGGAAATGACGGATTTGGCGGGTTTTCTTGTAATATTGTCAGGGTTTAATTTTTAACCGATTGCACTCATATTTTGCCAAAAGATTAACAGAGTGTACATAAATAGAAGAATGCTGTAGCCGAGTTTCAAAATCTCAGAAATTTGAAAAATTATTAATTTTAAATTTATGTTTTAAGATTTTTAGATTTTTAGATATTTAGATAATAGAGTTTAAGATTTTAAGATTTTAAGATCTTTAGGTTTATAGATTTTTAGATTTTATGATTTTAGATGTTTAGATTTTTTGATTTTTAAATTTTTAGATATTCAGATTTTTGGATTTTTAGCTTCTTAGATATTTAGATATTTATATATTTAGATTTCGAGATTTAAAATTTTTTACATGTTTAGTTTTTGTGATTTATAGATTTTAAAATATTTACATTTTTAGATTTTTAGACTTAAGGACTTCTAGATTTATTGATCTTAAGATTTTGAGATTTTAAGATTTTAAGATTTTAATATATTAATATTTTTAGATTTTTAAATTTCAAGATTTTAGGATTTTTAGATATTAAGATATTTAGATTCAAAGATACTTAGATATTTCGATTTTTAGATTTTAAAATTTTAGATGTTTAGATTTTTAGTATTTAGATTTTTAAATATAAAATTTTTTGAATTTTTAGATTTTTAGATTTTAGATTTTAAGAATTTTAGATCTTAAGATTTTAAGATTTTAATATTTTAAGATTTAAGATTTTTACTTAGATACTTTGATTTTTAGAATCTTAGATCTTAAAATTTTTAGATATTTATTTTTTGATTTTTCGATTTTTAGGCTTAAAGATTTCAGATATTTAAAATTAAACTCTACTGAGCGGCACGTCAAACCAGTCAGTTCAGCGCAAGGGTGTCCCACTTATGGCCTGTGCATAAATCACGCAGACCCATTTTTGACAGTCTTAACATTGCACGTGAAAGCCAAACAGTGGATAAGCATGAAGAAATGTTAAGGGGATAATTTATGCCGCGCCGACTCACGCAGATGCCGCCACCGCCGCCACCGCCGCCACCGCCGCCACCGCCGCCACCGCCGCCAATAACAACAACGCCGCCGTTTGAAAATAGATCGGCGCACAGGTCTTATATCGATTCGTTTTTATTTTAAGTATTTTAACAGGGCTAACGTCCGACATTCTTACGCCATGCCCAGCCCACCGCAGTCAGTCGGTTTTAGCGGTGTGCACGACGGGAGGTTGTCCCAGCAACTGATGCAATTCGTAATCCATCTTCCATCTGCACTCCACCGTAGACCGTGCGCAACTCCTTCCGTTCGAAGACACCGCCTCGATTTCATTACCGTCGATCTGAGCTCCGAGTGGGAGGCTGAATTTGGCGTGGCATAAGTATTTGGTGCATTAGTCCTCACCGGGGTAACAAGAGCCACGGGGTCGGTCGGCCGGTTATATAATAGTTGCCTGTATACTGTGAAAATTTGACAGCTCCATCAGTTTGTTTACGGCAGCTATGGCGAGAACAGTGAAACAACTTCGATCTATGGTTTGATTGTACCGCCTGGGATTTTTGCTAATTGACGGAAATAAGGTCCATCTCAGCTGTTTGAAGGCATTAAACTCTACAGTCCTCGGCAGAATTGTTGTTCGAGGTATGGTCAACAAATCAGTGTCATTGGGTTCTGGTTAAATTTAAAATTTCACCGCTAGGAGCGCTTAACTTTCGAGTTACTATGAATGAGAACAATGACGCTTTGGAATAAGGGATAATTTGTTTCATCCTATGTTATCTCAGGATTCTCATCAATTAGGACATATCACTCTTCAGTAAACTTGCCCTTGCGGTAAAACTCTTCCTAGAGGTGGATCCGGTAGACGCAATTCCCCTTCGAGCACTTTCCACCATCTGCCTCAGCATTGAGCCGGTGAACTATAGTGTGGTTCAGAGTGCAGAAACACCAAAAGCGGCATGGACCAATTTGAAAAACGCTTTCCAGGACGATGGAATGACCCGGTGGATAGGCTTACTACGGAAGCTAACCAGCATACGGCTATCCGAGTGTAACTCCGTCGAGGAATATGTTAGTCAAATGATGCCAACTTCAGTCACAAACTGTCTGAAGTTGGCTTCAAGGTTGACGACACGTGGTTGGTGAGTCTTCTTCTGATGGGTCTACCGGAGATGTACGAGCCAATGATTATGGGCCTCGAGGCGTCCGGGACCCGGATTACGGCAGATGCAGTCAAAGCCAAAATCCTTCAAGATGTGAAGATGAGCAGTGTAGCAAAGTCCAGTTCCAGTGACGGAGCTTTCTGCAGTCACCCGAACAAGTCGAAGCAGAAGGAGAAAGCTTCAGTGAAGTGCTTTAAATGCGTTTGGGGCATTTTGCGTCAGAGTGTCAGAAGCGAGAGGTAAATGACAACAAAAGGCCTTTGTCTACTTCCACAAGTCAAAGAAGCAGGTCTTGGATTGTTTCAAGAATTTCAAGGCTTATGCTGAGAATCAAACCGGTAAGCGTATCAAGCGACTTCGAACGGACAATGGTTCTGAGTACATGAACTAAGAAATGGAACGATTCTTGCGCAGCTCGGGAATTCATCACGAAACGACGGTTCCTTACAACCCGGCCTCGATGAACGGCCTCGCTGAACGAATGAATCGGACAGTGGTTGAAAAGGCACCGTGCTTGCTATTCGATGCTGAGTTGGAGAAACGATTTTGGGTGGAAGCTGTTTCGAGTGCGGTTTTCTTGGTCAACCGATCACCGACGAAGGGTTTAGATGTGACTCCAGAAGAAGCATTCAGTGGCAAAAAACAGATCTTTCTGAATTGCGAGTGGTTGGCACCAAGGTGATGTGTCATATCCCGAAAGTCAAAAGACAAAAGTGGGATATGAAATCCAAGCCAGGAATCTTCGTCGGGTATGCAGTTCAATCGAAGGGTTTCCGTGTCTACGTTCCGTGGACAAAGAAAGTCGTCGTCAGTCGAGATGTCGTCTTTCTAAGCGAAATAGCAGATACAACGGTTCGGGGCGAACCAATCGATGCAGTTGGAGTGCAGTGATCTAGTCGTGGTGGACAATCCGTCCGCTATGCTGTCCGGCAATGATGAGGAAACCGACAATCAATCGGACCTCGCCAGTAGCATTGGTGAAACGGATTATGGCAGCGCAAATGACACTGTTGTTACTGTGTCTTCTCCAGCGCTCTCTCCGCAACAAGAGGACCCACAAAATGTGGTCAGCCGCAGCGCGAGAGAGCGCATACCTCCAGGCAAGTATACCGATTATGATATGAGGTGCAGTATTCTTCCTCAAGGTGTTGCGTGTCCACAGGAAATCGACGAGCCCCAGTCATTTGCAGAAGCAATGGGCTGTGGCGACCAGCAGTTGTGGCAGAGAGCGATGGTAGAAGTGTTTGAGTCGCTGAAGAGCAACGATACCTGGGAGCTAACCAAGCTTCCACAAGGACGCAAGGCGCTGAAATGCAAGTGGTTCTACAAGCTGAAGACCAATGCCGACGGATCGGTACAGCGCTATAATCAAAGGCTTCTCCCAGGTGAAACGTGTCGACTACAACGAGACGTACTCTTCGGTAGTCAGGGCTTAGCATTGACGGAAGAAGAAATCTTCATGGAACAACCCGAAGGATTTGTGGACAAGAAGGATCCAAAAAAGGTGTGCCGTTTGCGAAAGGCGCTGTACGGCCTGAAGCAAGCCAGTCGGGTGTGGAACGGGAAGCTTGATGCGGAATTGAAGCAGATCGGCCCGAAGCGTTCTAGTTTTGATCCATGCGTGTACTATTAAGTCAACGGTAACAGAGTCATCATTTTTGCTGTTTACGTCGATGATTTACTGGTGTTCTCCAATCAGCCGAGATGGGTGGAATACGTAAAAGAGCAGTTAATGTCGAAGTTCCACATGAAAGATCTTGGAAAAGCGGAACAAGTTCTGGCCATGCGGATCACCCGTGCTGAAGATGCAGTTATGTTGGACCAACAGCGATATATCGATGAGCTACTTCGGCGTTTCAACATGATCGAATGCAATCCGGTTGCGACGCCCGTCGATGGAAATCAACGTTTGTCGAAGGAAATGAGCCCGAAGGATGAATGAGAGAAGCAGCGGATGACATCGGTGCCGTTTCGTGAGTTAATAGGTGGTCTACAGTTCTTGGCACAGTGCACCCGGCCTGATATCGCATACGCTGTTAATTCCGTGATCAGCTTCAGCAATAATCCAGGAGAAGCACACTGGACGGCGGCCAAGAGAATCTTGCGTTCCCTGAAAGGGACAAAGCTGATGAAACTCTTTTACATGAAGCAAGAAGACAGATCATTCAAAGGGTTCAGCGATGCGGATTGGGGTAATGACCCCGAATCAAGACGCTCAATCACCGGTTATGTATTCCAGTTCACTAGTGGATTGGTGTTATGGAGCTGTCGGAAGCAACCAACATTTGCGCTCTCTACGACCGAAGCGGAATATATGGCAATGTCTGCCGCAACACAAGAAGCGTTGTGGTGGCGAGAATTCCAAAACGAACTGTTTGGAGTACAACTGCCAGTTCAAATAAGCTGCGACAATCGAAGTGCCCGCAGCAAGCACATCGATTTGCGACACCATTTCGTGAGGGAACAGGTCGAGCTGAAAACTATTGTGCTGCAATACGTGGAATCAAAGCATCAGAAGGCGGATGTTCTGACAAAGCCAATTACCGGACGAAAGTTTCAGGGAGGCATTGAAGCTTTGGGAGTTGCTCGAATTCATGTTTAAGGAGGGATGTTGGCATAGTAAGCCATGAACTCTATGTTAATCATTAGTCTTTAATAAACCCTCAGTTCTATCTATCATTCGCTACGCACCAGACGTGTTTCATTTCCATTAGGAAGCCATCCAGTGGTACCGCGATAATAACGTAGATTTCATCGATTAAAACATAAATCCACCCAACTGCCCGCAGTTCCTTCTCATCGAGATATTTTGGGCAATAATGAAGCGGAAGCTTAAGAAAAGTGGAAAAATGGCTTGGGACGCAACTTCGATAACCAAAATGAGGAAAAATGTGCCAAGGAAGTTGACTCCGGAGGTGTGCAGCGTTTGGTGGAAGGAATAAAAAAAAAAAGCGAATTGTCATAAGAAATGAAGAGAAATGATATGTATTGATATTTTTTACTTCAAGAACAGTGATTTACCTTTGTTTTGATGTATTAAACTTATTTGTATGTCAATCCGTTACCGAGATACAGATGATTTTATTATTTCGGATTCTTAGTGGACATAGCTTTATATGATGCCAAATACAGCTGTTTTAAAGACTTTTTTGACTGCATGAAGGCTGCCGTTAAAGACATTAAGATGAGTACATTGCGGAGTTACTGGAAGAAAATAATTCCTTCATACTATGAGTATTCGAAAGGTAACGAATCCAAGGCCAACAAAGAGGATTTAAAAACTATGGCAGAAATCAAGGAACTGGGCGCCTATTGCGGCGTCACAGTCCTTTGCTTTACCACGGACCCTTGCTCCAGTCTCCCTCATTCTCTTGCTGCTCCATATTTCTACTCCTATTCCAAATTTTAACTCCCATTCTGCTGGTCCTTGCTAAACTTGCTCCTGCTTTCCTATTGGCGAATGCTACTTTCCTGCCTCCTCTTAATCCTTTGCTCTAGGGGCTTGGCCACTAGAAAGGCTCTCGAGATGATATAGCAATCACAAACTGGGAGATTATATGCACATTAACGTCATGTAGTGACCGAATTTCGAGCTTGTGTGACCACCTATAGGAAAGGCTTGGCCACTAGCACAAGTTTACTCAAGACTGATACGTCCTAACTGGTAAAGCTCTCGAGATATCCTAGGATGAAACCAATTACCCCTTATCGCAACGCGTCACAGCACTCATATTTAGTAACTCGAAAGTAAAGCGCCTCTAGCGATGAATTTCCCAATTAAACCGGAATCCAATGACACCGATTTGTTGGTCCAACCTCGTACAACAATTCTTCTCAATACTGTAGATATTCATCACTTGAAATAAATGAGATAGACCTCATTTCCTCCAATTAGTGAACATCCCATAAGCCCCGGGTGTCGATCTTTACGGTTTCGATTTTTAGGGTCCCAATTAACCTAAACCTGTTTAACCAGTGTTTTTACTCCATGGTAAATAATGAGAGGCAAAGGATAATCTTAGGAAAGAACGTTATAAAATTCTCCCGTACCAAGCGTCAACGGCAAGATTCACCGGTGTTCACCATCCTGCGGAAAAGCCCGTCAGCAGCTCACTCCAGATAAGCCGCTATTCAATTTGTCTTCCAACATCATCAGCTCAAGAATGGCTGAATGGCTCAAAACCGGTGGCAAGTTGTGCACAACTCATCTAAGAGGCTTCCCAACGGTAATAATATGCTATTTGCGGTAATTTATAACGTTTTTAAAATAATTCGCTTTCGCCCATCATCTGGTTGTTCAGCAGGGTCCACTTCATGGCATGCTCTCTAATCTCGGCTGCACTTGCACCATGATGACTATGTTCGTTTCTCACCACACGAATGCGACTCGTAGAGTTAACATCCCATACGAACACAAATGATGGTGTTAAAATGCTCAAAGCCTACTTGAGATAATTTGCTAGGCTTTCAGCGCTTGCCGAGGTGACGGTTTGATGGGACTCTAACTTTTCCTAGCGTTGATGCCACCAACTAAATGGTAGGGAAATTATCCTGAAAAACTAACTTGGCAGGGGCCTAAATTAAGTCGGACAGTAAATATTTTTTTGTTTTCGTTTGAAAATACATCATTGACGAGGTAAACATTGTAAGAGAAATGCCTGCCAGGCTAGAATCAAGCAAACGATAATGGGTCCAACCACGGCGCCCGCAATTTCTCGCCATATTAAACATGAGAGCGCGCGGATAATGAAAATGACGATGATTTAATACCAGCCAAAGGACTTAATAAGGCCGGGCCGCCGCCGCCTCTCGGCAATAATGTATGAAGACGGCGACGGGGCGGGGATGCTTAATCGTGTCAAGAAACGAGGAGATGTGCTACATGAGCCTAACTGCACGGCGATGGCGACGATGGTGCGACTTGTAGCGCAACGTGTATGATGATAGTTGCGAACAATTTATGCTGGTTGTGCTTAAATTGTCCTTCAGATGAAAGTTCATTACGCTAGCATGTGATTAAGAATTAAAATTCCTGTAGGTTGCATTAACACTGATGAGCCGGTGATCGGATCGATGAGATGATGAAGGTATTTATATCGGTATTGGAAAATGCACAACCCTCTCAGCATTGAGGTGGCATATGGGCTTGTTTGACAAAAGACTATGGCTGCGTTTCTAACACTGGGGTACATGATGCAAGTGTGAAAAATTGGGGCTTCACGAAGTTTGTTCAGATTTAAAGTTATTACCTCAGTCATTTCACAATCGATTTGCAAAACTTTGCTACGTAGTCCTACGTCATTTTTCAGGCAGATAAATTGACCGGATCTGGTGAAATCGTGCCTTCAAGAGCAATGTTGAACAGGAGGCAAGAGAGACCATCACCTTGACGATGCCCCCCTGCGGGATTCGAATGAACCCGATAATCCACCCGATATCCTCACACAGGACTGGGCACTTTTAGAGGATCAAAGTGAAGATTTGGTCAAATCTACTTGCCAAAGGCGACAGTCGCTGGAAGATGATTTGGAATAATACTTTATAGGCGGCATTAAGGACAGTGATCGCACGATAGTTTTCACAGTCCAGTTTGTCGCCTTTCCTATAGATTGGGCAGATAACTTCATCCTTCCACTCTTCCGGTAGCTGTTCGTTATCCCAAATCCTGACTATCAGTCGATGCAGGCAATTTGCCAACTTGTCCGGGCCCATCTTGATAAGTTCTGCTCCGATTTCATCCCTTCCAACCGATTTGTTGTTCTTCAGCTGCTTGATGGCATCCTTAAGTTTACCTATCGTCGGGGATGGCACATCTCCGCCACTTACTGCATCGACTACGTCTTTTTTCTTGGTCCTCTCTTGGTCGCTTTCTTGGTCCTCTTCCTGTACTCCATTCAGATGTTCATTGAAGTGCTGCTTCCACCTTTTGGTCTTCTCATGATCGTCCGTCAGGATTCTCCCATCCTTATCCCGACACATTTCGGCTCGCGGCACGAAGCCTCTGCGGGATGCGTTGAGTTTCTGGTAGAACTTTCACGATCCATGTGAGCGGTGCAGCTGTTCTAGTTCCTCACACTCCTCCTTCTCCTGACGGCGCTTTTTCTCCCGGAAGAGTTGGGTCTATGACGGGTAGCTTGACGCAGCTTAAGTGCCCGCGCTGCGTTCTTTACATTCAACACCTGCTGACATTTCTCGTCGAACCACTCGTTCTGTCGGCTTCGTTCCACAAAACCTATGACGTTCTCCGCTACGCTGCTAATAGCTGTTTTCACGGTGTTCCAACAGTCCTCGAGAAGGATTTCGTCGAGCTGGCCCTCTTCCGGCAGCGCAGTTTCGAGCGATTGCGCGTAGCTTGCGTCGACGGCAGGTTGCTTCAGTCT
This sequence comes from Aedes japonicus, assembly GCA_034211315.2. NCBI lineage: Eukaryota > Metazoa > Arthropoda > Insecta > Diptera > Culicidae > Aedes > Aedes japonicus. The sequence goes on along the minus strand of JASCZW010000898.1, from coordinate 128,247 downwards.
TGCGAGATTGAACTGTTTCGAAAGTTGTTCAATACGGAGAGTTTTGGGCGCATCTTAACCATCACTAGGTAGTGGTCAGAGTCGACGTTAGCGCCTCGGTAGGTTCTGACGTCGGTGATGTCGGATAAGTGCCGGCCAGATGGCCAGACATGAAAACGTGGTTGATTTGTGATTCCGTTTGATTCGGTGACCTCCAGGTGTACCGATGTGGGAGGCTGTGTTGGAAGAAGGTACTACGTACGGCCTTGTTTTTGGAAGCGGCAAAGTCGATAAGTCGAAGGCCGTTTTCGTTGGTCAGTTGGTTTGCGCTGAACTTTCCAATCACCGGTTTAAACTCTTCCTCCTGGCCAACTTGAGCGTTGAAATCCCTGAAGATGATTTTGATATCATGGTTTGGGCAGCGGCCGTATTCATGCTTCAGCTGCGCGTAGTATTCATCTTTTTCGTCATCGGTACTTCTGAGGTGAGGGCTTTGCACATTAATGATGCTGATGTTGAAGAACCGACCCTTGATCCTCAACCTGCACCTTCGGGGGTTGATCGGCCACCTTCCGATCACCCGCTTCTGCATCTCACCAATCATTGTGAAAGCTGTTCCCAGCACGTGTGTATTGCCGCAGCTCTGGTAGATGGTATGACCATCCCGAAACGTACGCACCGTGGATCCTTTCCAGCACACCTCTTGCAGCGCTACGATGTCGAACTTGCGGTTCTTCAATTCGTCGGAAAGCATGCGAGTACTTTCCAGTAAATTGAGATATCGGCAGTTCCACGTCCCGAGTTTCCCAACGTTAGTCCGTTTTCGTAGCCAAGGTCCATGCCGATTGTTCCGGTTCGAATTTCTTCTTTGTGTATTATTCGTTGCAATTGCTTTTTAATGGTGTCGGCTCGCAAGGCCCACAACCAACCCCACTATCTCGCAGGAGGACCATAGTGATGCTACTGTTTAACAGTCCCAAGCACCACCAGGACTTTCGGCTTTTGTATTTAGAGTCCTGGGCGCACTAACAAGACGGTGACTTAGCCGCTCCTAACATGGAGAACAGGCGCTGTTTTGACCCGCCCCTAACAAGGAGAACAGACGCTCAAATGGGTGAAGGCTAGGACCTTTACCCTTATTTTTATAAAGCGGGGTGGCTCGCTTTTATCAGGGCTGCTTACGGATATTTGTGGGTTTTTGGAAGAAACTCAACAGAGTCCAAGAACTGCTCAGTCCCCCCACATCCTAAACAGTCCCCGCCGCTCGTTCGGGGCTACTTATTCGTGTATTCAGTAGCTGTCCTGTCATGGACCGAAAGGGGAAAAGGATATTATCGAAAAACCCAAATCTCCCCATTCGAACGGTGGCTCGTAAAATAGAGATGTCGCCTGGTTTTGTCCAAAAATCAAAACAACGTGTGGGACTTAGGTCGTATAAAGTAAAAATAGTTCCAAATCGCAACGACAAACAGCACTTGGCAGCAAAATCACGGGCTTGACGTTTGTACTGCGAATATTTGACGAAGTTTTCATGCGTTGTTATGGACGATGAAACGTATGTACTGAAGGATTTCAAGTAGCTTCGAGGGATGGCTTTTTATTTTGCTATGGCTGGAAATGCTACAGCTGAGCATTTCAGAACGGAGAAGGCATCGAAATTTCCCAAAAAATACCTTGCGTGGCAAGCAATTTGCACGTGTGGCAAAAAGAGTAAATCTTTCGTCACTACAGGCACAACCAACAAGAAGATCTATCAGAAAGAGTGTCTGCAGAAGCGATTGCTACCCTTCATCAAAAGTCACAAAGAAAAACCTTTGTTCGGGCCCGATTTGACATCATGCCACTATGCTAAAACTGTGATGGAGTGGTACCAAGCAAATCAAGTGAACGTTGTACCAAAAACCTCAAACCCGCCAAATTGCCCAGAGCTACGACCAATCGAGAGATATTGGGCTCTGATAAAGCGGAAGCTTTCTGGAAAGAAGCAAAGAATCAAAGACATCAAACACTTCCTGCAAATTTGGACAAAGACGGCTTCTACGATTTCTGAAGAGTCTGTACAAACCCTAACGGACGGAGTTAAGCGCAAAGTTCGAAAATTCCATGCAAATACCGAATAACTATGTTTTGTCTTCACGAATTGTTAAAACACATCCCATGAATCTGAAATAATCAACTACGTACAACAACTACGTAAATATAATGCGAAATTTATGTTTTATTCATGTTTTGAGGTGTCCGGATTATTTCGGATACAGACCTTACTTCCACTGATGTTGCAGCGGTGTCTACGAACTGACATTTGTTCGTTGATCCTTAGAAATGCCCAAATATGCTTTGAATATGTATATTATGTTTTAATAGTAAAGCATTGGTGGCTCGATTACTACATTTGTAAAATCAGGCGCATGGCAATGGTGATGAAATGCTTGCTCAAGGCCAGTATCGACCTAAAAAGTAAAGAGGTTACGGAATTTCGTTCAGTTTTACCAAGCAAAATTTTGACAATTGATCTGCATGGAACGAAATGTCACATTCACTTACGGAATAATCAAGCGGAATATTTTTCCGAAAGTAAAAGTGACAGCTCCCATTAGTTTGCCGGGAAATTTTACAAATTCCAATTTTATTTTTCGATCTTTTCAGGTGGATACTGCTGCAGTAGTTTCTTTTCGATTCTTCATTTTTCCGTTTCAGTAAACGGAATTTAACATGGGTTTGGGATAGAAAAAGAAATTTTTTTCAAACACGATACCGACCTATTGTAGAAAAGGCATTTTTTCAATAAACCCCATATTAGGGTGGCTCAAAATGATCATTTTTTCAGAACAGCTCTTTTTTGGATCCATTTGGGGTCCCAAACAACCGTGTAAAATTTGGGGACGATTGGTTGTAGCCCTACTTCCCGCATTGCGTTTGAAATTTGTATGGAAATTAGTATGGGAAAACATACTTTTTTGAATTTTCATTACTAGAGACCTCAGTTTAGCATGAAACCTTTAACTGATCAATTAAAAGTATAGTCCAGGATGTGCCTAACAACTTTGTCGAAAGAAGTAGTACGCTAAAATGTTCCTTAAAAAAGTTATAGGTGTTCAAAGATCGATGGTTCGAATTAATTGCTAAAAATGATTTGTTCTGCCAACACTTCCGGTGTATCAATGGACGCCAGATTTCAATCCGCAATAACGTTGGCGTTTCTTGTCTTATCGATTTGGAATGTTCAGATGAACTACTCATAAACATTTGCACAACTTTATGGGTGTATTTGGAGATGCCTCCCCCCCCCCCATGCCAACCCGCCCCCTCTCCCTCAATTCATAGTAATGAAATTACTGTTTCAAACTGAAATAAATTTAGTGTTTCGTATCTTGTCGAGTTGGTTTATTTAGATATGTTATTTAAAAACATTTGCTCTATCTCATATGCCCAGTTGTTAAAAGGAGGGGGCATACTATATTCTCTCCACCCCCAACTTCGGAGTCTCTCATCTAATGGAGTTGGTACGTTCGGATGAGCTATTCAAAAGCATTTGCTCAATTTATTTTTTGTAATTGAAGAAGAGGTACATACTGATTCCTCCCCCTCAATAATATCGATGGAAGTAAAGTTACAGATTGAAATAATTTCTGTGATTTTTTAACCAGTTCGTTTATTTGGAAGGCTCAATTGCGTTAGCTTTACGGAGCCGATAATCATTGTCTGTGGTTTAACAAGTATAACTTAAAACTACGTCTAGTAGGAATGGACCGATAACTCGCGGTTTACTCGAGGTTAAGGGTAATATTTTTCAGGGAAGGATCAGGTGAGGAGCTTGGGAGGGAGTCTCATCAGAGAGTTATCGCCAGTACTTTTGCGTTATGCAGGGTTTGCTTTTAGTGTTCGATCGTCTTGGTGACCATTGGGCGACGATGAGATTCATCGTGGTGAGGGGGGACGGGGGCAAAATAAACACGAACTACTAAAAATTAGAAAAAAAAAGAAGACCAGGAGAGTATTCTCTTATTTTAGACATTTGGAGACGCGAGTTCCCAATGCGTCTCTTACCTAAACTTCTGTGTTTCTCATCTTATCGAGTTGGTATGTTCAGATATGTTAGTTTTCCACCGAAAATTACCAACTTCAACTTGTTCGTAGGTACATCGAGTTTAAGATCTATTTTCTGCCATACTAAGTGCACCCCGAACTTTGCCTTTTACGAACGAGGTTGAACAACTAATGAAAAGTTTCTAACATATTTGTTTCCCACATTCATGTACCTTGCTATACTGCCGTTCTACTTATAATTGCCCCATGTTACTTTCCACAAAACAGCCAAAACTCAGATCAATTTGTCCCACGGAAAACGTGATGACATCAGGGAACATTATTAGTGGCTGGAAAACTCCTCTTCTATAACATCATGACATGGCACAGACTAGTTCCATTATGCTGTTAGAACATCACGGGACAAGTACTGAGGATTATCTTTATAGTTGATGGAGAGCAAAAATCGCTTAAGATATTATTAAAAATACAACACTGCTTCCTGACGCAAATTACGTCATACAAGGTTCAATTCCATCAGCACACATTGAAACGGCATTTAAATCACTTCGGCATACAGATGCAGATAGAAAAAACGGTTTCGTTTGGAGCGCTTCTTTTGTTTTAGAGAAGAATGAATGCAAACATTCATGCTATGCGTTCATATAGGTCTGCTTTTGTAGCTATTGATCTAATCTATCATACCAAACGTATGATTGATTTGTTTGTATCGAAATCATTGACATAAGCCTATAAGACTGATCAATTTTTAAATAGCTCATCTATTAGATGAGAAACTCCGGAGATGGTGGTGGAGGGAATATAGTATGCCGCGATTTACAACCAATCGTTACCAAATTTTACACAGTTGTTTGGGACCCCAAATGGATCCAAAAAAGAGTTGTTCTGGCTTCATGTGGTCAAGTTTACGTTTTTTCATATAAATCAAATGATAATTTTTCTTTAAACTGACAAAAGAGTGTGCGCTACTTCGGCAGAAGACCAATTTCCGTCAATCAACTCTATTATATCCCCATCTTCAAAACAATCGACTTGATTATTTGTACATGATAAGTGAATGCGTGCACTATCTATGTTCAAAAGTCAAATGGTTTGGTTCAAATCGCATTAATGCTCCACCCCAGTAGGCTACATCGTCGAGAGAGGTGTTGTCACCATTTCGTTCCCACTTTCCAACCGCAACAAACCGATTCCTGCGAAACGTTTCCTCATTTGAACGCATTACGATCTCTACCGTGAAGTGGGTTTCGTTTTCCCACGCTTCATATCACGGACAAACTCTGCGAAACGCCCGTTACAGTCCTATGCGCCATTGATGACTCCTACCGGCTGGCGACGCAATTGGAGAAAGGACAAAAGCGCGAGTGATTTTCCAGCGCAATCCACCTTGACCGTTGTTGTCGTTGCTGTTGCCGGGCGACTTTAATAGGGGCCGCATGGACGACGGCGCTAGTCGCATTTCTTGCTGTTCAATTGCGTACGCGGAGTCAAACTGGTCGCGCTGCCTGGCTCGAAGCGATAAAATGCCATAATAATATAAAATCATCTTCATACATGCGCGCCGGAGAGGAATAAGTGAAACCATAAGGGAAAAAAAGTCAACATTATGAACGCGAAAAAAAAACAAAGATTCGATCTAGGTACGCACTGGGCAGATAATTTTAACAACGCTGAAAACTATAATTTGCATCTCGCGGCGTTTTGCTGATCAAATATGAAACTGTGGCGGTCCGGCGGCATCGTGGATGGTTGAAAGGATTGGATGATGTCTCCGCCGGCATGGACTTGAACAGATACACCACCGTGGTTTGGGTGAATGGTGACGATGTCGCGGTCATTTTTTTCTCTTTTAATTCAGCGTCGCCTCAAAGTACGTGGCTGCAATTAGATGCAATTTCGCGCTTCTCTATGGAGCGACCCATTCTGGGAGTAATCTACTTCAAGGATGGGCACAAATTGCTGCGTAATGGATGCCTGAAAATAAAACGATTATTACTATCGAGTCGGCTGTTTGTGTTGGTCGGAAGTGTCAAGTTTAGTGGAATAGAGATCTGTTTACAACATTATAGATAACAATACATTGCCATTGCGCGAAATCAACGGTAGAATGGTACGCCAACAAGAATGTTTCATTTGTTCCAAAACACACGAATCCTCCTAAATGCCCGCAAATTCGACTAATTGAAGAATGTTGGGCATTGACGAAGGAACATTTCAGGAAACATGTCCTGGTAGCAGATACCATTCAACAGTTTGAAAATAAAAATGGAATAAAGTGTCAAAACTTGTCGCTAAGAAGTCTGTGCTGAATCTTATGAAGATCGTTCGCAAGAAGGGATGCCAGCTAGCTAGATTCCAAATATTGAAAACGCTAACCTGATGTACTACTCTAATGTTAACAGTATATCTAGTGAGAATTGATTTCCCCACGATCGTAGACTATCATAGCAGTTGGACAACAAGCAACAACAGTAACCGTAGACAGCCTGGCAACGCATAGCAACCGGGCATATGAAAAGCAGTCAACAAACTGCCAATGATTCATTCTGAAGTAAGACTTCAAGAAATAAAGAACTTTTTGAATATTGTAAAGACTGTATTCGATAAAATTTGGACACACACAATTGTTTGTAACTTTTTAGCGTGTGGGTAAAAATTATTGAAATTTTAACTGAATGTATTTCATTGTGTTGTGTCAATTGTGTAATGAGTTTCGTGAAAATCGGTCGAGTGATTTCAGTGATGGCTTCGAATGAAGAAATAGTGCGCCAACAAATTATGGGCACTCACTTCGAAAACCCATACGCTTCTCATCGATGGATCGGAAAACAGCTCGGAATCGCACATTCAACCATATCTCATATGATCAAAACGTTCAAGGACCGTAAGACAACCAAGCGGAAAAATGGTAGTGGCAAAAAATGTAGCACATCAAATCCGGAGAAGGTCAGGATGGTATTGAACCAATTTAAGCGTTATCCCAACATTTAGATCAGGGATGTTGCGAAAAAGGCGAAAGCTTCAATTTGTTTTGTGCAGAAAACAATGAAACGTTCTAGATTACATGTGTACAAGGTTCAGAAGGCACCGAACCGGAGCGATAAACAGAACTCGGTGGCCAAAACTCGTGCAAGAAAACTGTACAGGGAGTGGCTCACAAAACCGTTCTGCATTATGATGGACGATGAGACCTATATTAAAGCCGATACCAAACAAATGCCAGGTTAGGAAGACTACGTTGCCACCTCTAAGTTGGCCGTTCCGGAGAGTCTACGGAAGAAGAAACTGTCGAAATTCGCTTGTCTGGCAACCGATCTGCGGATGTGGCAAAATGAGCCCTTCATCACCTCTGGGACCTTCAACGGACAAATCTACAAGGACGAATGCCTCCAAAAACAACTTCTGCGATTCTTGAGATCTCACGATGGCCGGACACTGTTTTGGCCGGATTTGGCATCTTGCCACTATGTCCGGCCCGTCCTAGACTGGTACAAAGATAATAATGTAGTTTTTGTACAAACACTCCGGAACTTCGCCCAATTGAAAAATTTTGGGCAATCATGAAGGCAATGCTCGTTAAAACTCCAAAACTTATAGAAAATGAACTTGAAAGTGTGGTTAAAAGTAAGTAAGCAAGTCGGTCCTATTATTGCCCAAAATTTGATGAAAAGGGTCAAGGCAAAGGTATGGGCATTTGGGCTGTAAGAAGAGGTTTAATAAACCAATTATGTCAAAACTTAACCATTTAGTAGTACTTTATTTCCAGAAAGTTTGAAAAGAATCGGGCTCAAGGAAAATTTTTGTTGACCTATTTTGTGTGTCCAAATTTCATCGAATACAGTCTTTATCAAGTACAACAATTGGCGACGAGGAAGTTTTTGAATCCATCGCTTTGGAGGAAGAGCTGCTGTTTTTCTCAAGATGGCAGCACCTGGAAGTAACGAATTTCATGAACTCTACCAGCAAATCCTGTGACAGAACAAGCAGATGGCGGAACAAAACGCTCGGATGATCCATATGATGGAACGCTTTGGCATTCAAGTTACGGCAGTTACTCCAATCGATCATCGGGTAAGCCCGGAGTTCATCATCGAATCTCTAGCTTCCAACATCCGGGAGTTCGTCTACGATCCAGATAACGGTCTCGTTTGGTACCGGTGGTACCGGAAGTATGAAGACCTCTTCTCCAAGGACGGAGCGAAGTTGGACGATGCGGCAAAAGTACGATCGCTGTTGAGTAGGATCAGCATAATTGTGCACGACAAATACGTCAACTTCGTGCTCCCAAGGTACCCTCGTGAGTTTTCGTCCGAAGAAACTGAAAGAGCTGTTCAGCGTTCGGATATCCTTGTTCAGCAAGCGGTACCTGTGGCCAAAAATGATGCAGGTAATTTTTTGTCGTAAGCTGGAACGGTTAACAGGTGCTGTGAAGACTTTGACCTCAAGAACATCACGGCGGATCAGTTCGACAAATGATTTTCATTTGTGGATTACGATATTCGAAGGACGCTGACATCCGAACGAGACTCCTATCAAAACTCGAGTCTAACGCGGAAGGTGACGGCACCCTAGAGTCGCCCATAACGAAGGGTCGTCGCCTTCAAAACCGCAAGCACGATGCTGCCATGGTGGAACAGAAGACACCGGTTAGCTTAATCTCAAGCAGAACAAGCCTCCACCGGCCAAATACGTTTCCAAGGAAAGCAAGAAAACGAAGCTTGATGGTCCCAAAACACCCTGTTGGCAGTGCGGCGCAATGCACTAAATAAGCGACTACACCTACACGAAGCATGTTTGTCGGGATTGCAAGCAAACCGGCCACAAAGAGGGTTATTGTGGTAGTTGCTCTTCAAAGGCGGCGCAAAAGAAGAAGAAGAAGATATTCTGTATAAACTAGGTTAGCTGCTCTTCAAGACGGAAGTTCCTGACATCAACGGGTCTAAAGTTAGCCTTCGGTTGGACACAACGTCAGATATCTCAATCATTTCGAAATAGCAGTGGAGTAAGAATCTGGGGCTCCATCACTGGCTCCCACAACACGGAGTAATCCTCGGTAATCCTCTTCATCCACTTGGAGAACTGGAATGTTCAGCACACTCAGAGGTGTCACCAAAACCGCAACTTTCTACGTAACCAACAGTTGCATCAACCTGTTCGGTCTGGACTGGATAGAGCTATGCGGACTATGGAATACTCCGCTGTCTGAAATGTGTAACCAGATCCATGTTGCTGCTAGTCAAGGCAATCAGATCCAACGGTACAAAGCTGCGTTTCCAGAAGTGTTCAAGCTCGGTCTTGGACTCTGCAAGAAGATGAAGGTGAAACTCTTTCTCAAGCCCGATGCAAGACCCGTTTTAAAGCCCAAGTGACCAGTTCCTTTCACGTCCACGGAGAAGATCGATGCAGTGCGGGAGCGTTTTCAAGTCCTGGGTATCATTACGCCAGTGGATTTTTGGAGTGGCCAGTGGTTCCTGAAGGCATATTCAGCAAATCAGATGGATGCCGGTATTTTAGTATCATTGACCTCTGTGATGCTTATCTTCAAGCGGAAGTTGACGATGCCTCGAAGCAGATGCTCACAATCAACACTCATCGAGGTCTCTTCCGTTCCAACTGGCTCGCACCTGATGTAAAATCTGCTCGCGGGGCTTCACAGCAGCTGATGAACAGCATGATCGCCGGCCTTAAAGGAGTGGATTCATTCCTGGACAACATCGGTTTCAACGGGTTCAAGCTTACGGTTTCGTTCTACAGGAAGAAAAATGCAGCATTCACGTACTTTGGACACATTGTTGATGTCAAAGGTCTTCGTCTTGATCCATCCAAGGTAGAAGCTATCGTCAAGAAGCCACTTCCCAAAAATGTCACAACTCTACGTTCATTCCTTCGTGCAGTGAATTTCTACGGAAAGTTTGTCCAGGAGATTCACTAGCTAAGACGCCCATTCGTCGCATTGCTCAAGAAGGATGTCAAAATTTTTTTGGAATCAGGAGTGTCAGAAACCATTTCAGCGGTTGAAGATGGTACTCCAACCGGATTTGATGTTGGCGCATGATGTTCCTGCATTAGACATCATCGTTGGTGCCGACGCATCGCAGTCCGGTATCGGGGCATGCCTTTTGCACAAGTTCCCAGATGGTACACTCAATGCCGACGCTCACGCATCCCGCTCTCTGACTCCCGCGGAGGCAAACTATGCACAGATTGAGAAGGAAGTTCTTGCGTTAGTGTTCGCCTTGACAAAACTCCATCGCATGCTGCTAGGACGTAGGTTTACTTTCCAAGCGGATCATTACCCACTATAGTGCACTACTGCGGATCTTCGGACAAAAGAACTTAATCCCGGTTCACACGGCCAACATCGTTGGCCACTAACACTTCTGTGCTACAATTTCGGAATCGAGTACGTGTCCACTACGCAATTTGGTAATGCCGACGTATTATTTCGCCTTATGATAAGTTACGATAAATCGGATGAGGATTTCATCATCGCATTCCATTGAACTGGAAGATAACGTCGAGGTTCCACTCCAAGATGCCATTACCTCGTTTCTTGTGACGTTCAACTTGGTACGTGGCCCCACTCTCGAGTGCCCGTTCTCCAACAAGTGGTCCAGTATATTCAGCTTGGATGGCCTGCTAAACTCTACTGCATCGCCAAAACTGCCGTACGCCCTTTCTTCGCTCACCGAGATGCATTGTCGGTACTGAAGGGCTGCATCATGACGTCCAACCGTCTAATGATTCCGAAAATTTTCATCAGAAAATGCTCAAGCAACTCCAAGGAGGAGCGGATGAAAGCTGTACTGGCCGAAAATTGATGAAAACATTGCTGACTTCGTCAAGAGATGTGACAGTTGTGCCACGCATTCCAAGTCACCACTCAAGGCTCCGTTGCATTCGTGGCCACTCACACAATCTCCTTGGGAACGAATTCACATCGACTTTGCCGGCCCACTCAACGATCTATACTTCCTGGTAGGTGTGGACGCTTTCTCAAAGTGGCCAGAAATTCGCATCGTACGATATCCGACTACAACAGTAGTAATCGAGTTCCTGAATGAGCTATGTGCACGCTTTGGTCCCAACATCACTGTCTCCAATAACGTCTCCAATTTACGTCAGTTTTGTGCAGGAAGAACGGCATTCAACACTTCCGAATCTTTCCGTATCATCCACAGTCCAATGGTCAGGGGGAAAGAGATGTGGACACCTCAAAAAGGTCGCTACACAAAATCAACGAGGGGGGAACCATGCATTAGTATGATTTTGTGGCAAGTACAATGCCCAGGGAGTCGAGAAATTTTCCTCGACGAAAAATTCCTTGACCAGACCGGGAATTGAACCCAGCCATCTCCAGTATGGTATTGCTTTGTAGCTGCGCCTTTACCGACTGAGCTAAGGGAGGACTCATGGCATGGACGGAGGAAGTCACATCAATCGATCGACGTTTCAGTGAAGAGGAAACAAGTGCAGCAGATTTGACACCACTGGATACGCTGGTGGACATGTTTGGTCTACAGTCCTCAAAAGCGTCTGAGCCGCACTCTCAGCAACGTCTAGATCTAAACCAGAACCCCATTGCATCAACCTCAACCGTTCGTTCCGAGGCGCAACCATGGCCTGAAATTGAACTTGAAGTATTGCCAAAGGACCCACAATACGAAGAAGATTCCAGTCAACATGAACGATCGAACAACCTGAATTGGAACAAGAAGAAGATGTCCAACCATCAACCGCTCCTGTTCAAGAAGTACCATCGGTCCGGGCGCAGAGGAAGAAGAAGAAATAAAGAACTATTTGAATATTATATCAAGTACAACAATTATCGTATACCGAAGTTTTTAAATTAATTTTTTCTATCTTAGTAGGCTTTTCTACAACATTTTTAAAAATAATCCATTCGTTAAAAGTTGCTGATGATTCGCGAGACAATTAAAATCGATTTCAATTTTAATGGCATTAATTAAGACCTCTTTTCAAATCGCTTGGCAATCCCGATGCGCCGTAGAAATAGCAAACAGGGCCGGCACCAATCAACTTCTGTCACCTTTCTAAATTGATGGCCAGTTCACAGTGCGGTTGGCCACCGAAAATGCAAACGCCAACAGCATGGAGCGCGTGACTGTCGAGCATCGCGATGTTCGGTAGGCAAAAATTAGCATAAGCAAAGATAACGGCAGCACACCACAACCAATTATGTTAGCTGTCGCCTCGACGCACGAAGACGTGTTGAATTTAACACTCCAATTAGGACCGTTTTTCGGCAGGATATTAATTTGTGTGTAGTCTAACGGCCACTATTCGGGATGCGAGACTGGGTGTCAAGATTGGCTACTAATCTTCTGTCATTCTCACCTTTTACTACTTGACATACGAAACAACAGCAATTTTGTGCGAATTTGCTTTGGTGACCTCCAGATATCCAATAGACCTCAACAGAGAGCGAGGAATAGCATGTAACTTCTTCGGGGCATGGCGAGTGGATGGCCAGCGTTTATTTGATTTATGCTCATTGGAGTTCCTTGCTGCTGACGAGGCGCTAGCAGTGGCGCTCCGATTCGATTGACTGCAGTGCTGAATGGCAAAGCCCCAACCAATCCGGTAACGTTAGGCTTGCCTCGGGGAAATGATAGGGAAAGAGCGCAAGAGTGATCATTACATGGATAAATGGAAAGGGTAATTTATGAGCGCTTTCAGATTTGACAGCACGCGCATCCAATACGAGAGAACTTTGCAATCCGGAACGTCGTTTGAGGCTGTGCGGGTAAATAATAAACACGATGGGTTCGATGGTGCAGTGATTCGTTCAAGGAATTGATCAAGGAAGACAAGATTCTAGGTGGATCAAATGAACAGTCGCTGTGAACTAGGTCATGTTGAATAAATTTAATTTGATCTTACTTCACTTTCACTTTTAAAAACACTATCAAAAATACTTTTAGCGTATTACTAGATCTAAGTTGTTTAACACGATATGTTATCTAGTTCACCTCATTTCTTATCTGGCAAGCATAGTATTATATTGAACACTTGCATGTATCGTAAGGTAAATTACCGAGATAAACCTATCCACCCGCTTCTTTCTGCACACTTGGTCACGTCCTTTGAACTGTTGGGAATTTTTTTAATTTTCTTGAATTTTATAGCCGAAAGTTTTGAGATTTCAGAGATAATAAATTGCTGAGTTTGAATATTTTTTACGATTATACATGTCTATAAGTATATTATAACAGAAATAATAGGTACACAGTGTGTCTCACAATAGGTGTAACCTTTTTTCAGTCTTGGTTTATATAGGCTGGATAATTTTAACAGCGGAATTAATTATACCCGTTTGAGTGTTTTTTTAACATCTTATCACTAAAGACGAATAAGCGATTCTGTTTGTTTATATTTATCAGCTACCATGGATGCCATACGGGAGCAAGTTTTAAAATTTCGAAGTGTTCGAAGTGAGTAAGCGTTTTGTTTTTCGTACCTTGAAACGGCCCAAGGAAACTGGAAATGTCCATATTCAACGCAAAGGAGGTGCCAGACGGACAGCCAGAACGAAGAAAAAGATCAAATGTGTGAGGTAGCAAATAATACGTTATCCGGCCGTAAATTGAGCAAACAATTTCAAATATCCCCTGCTTCAATGAACAGGCTCCTAAGGCGAGATCTGGAATGCAAGCCGTACAAGAAACAACGGGTTCACGGGTTGACGGAGCGTCAAAAGCAAGCCAAGGTCCAAAGAAGCGCGGTGACTGCGAGAATTTATTTTCCTCCTTCAGGGCAGTCGTAATGAACAAAATAATTGTGTTTATAGCAAAAGGCTTGCCAATATTCCAAGAGATAAACTAGCTGTAGGATGCTATCAGAATGTATCGAAAATCATGGTATGGGGCGCCGTTTCACGAAAAGGAAAACTTCCTCTTCTTTTCATGGAACCTAACGTAAAAACAACTCTAAATATTACATCGAGCAGGTTTTGAAGAACCATCTGCTTCTTCATGCTTCAACGCAATACACCATATTGTTTTCAACAGGGCTCAGCTCCAGCTCACAAGGCAAAGAAGACACAAGCGTGGTTTGTGGAAAATTATTACATCCTCACTGAACCTCAACCCACATGACTACTTTGTTTTGGGTTATATGCTGCAACATATAGGCCCTATGAAAGGGCTTACTTTAGATCGATTCAAGAAACATTTGGTTGATATTTAGGACCATATTCCTCAGGAAATTGTGCATACTAGCTGCGTTGGGCTTACAAAGCGTTTGCGCAAAATCACGGCGATAGATTTAAATTGAATTAATGTGGTTTATTTCTATAACATGTATCTCTCAAATGAAAAATAAATGCTATGATTTGGTTGATTTGTTTTCATGTAATCCCATTATGTTTTAGTGACAACTATTGTGAGACACCCTGTTCAATGTGACCAAATTCAATTTACCTCAACTACAGCTTCCTATACCGATTGAGATCCAGTTTTTCACCTTTGAAATTGACTTAATATTATTTCACGTCGGGATATCTCTAATATCTATAATCTCGATCTTTCATAGCGCATCTTCATTCGTCCACTTGTAGTCGAACTGGGTTGTCTTCAAGCCACTGGGTTAGTATTCAAATAATATTGAGCGGGCCAAGCACCATGCCAACTGCCATGTCTGAATATCCACGGTTTTCACATGGAGGATACGTTGATAAAGGTTTTCCCACATCAGATTGCATAACGGAAAAAACGCTATAGAAAATTGCCCACACGGAAAAAAATCCGTGCCCGGATTCGTGAACTGCAGTCATGAATTCGAGAACAAGCAAAAATACACCATAAACTGCATCACGTAATCGGGAACTAGTTCACGTTTTTGGGTAAAAATCATGAAAACTTAAACTAGTTCACGGTCCGTTTTCATTTTCGTGAACGCTTTTGTTTCTGTGTATTGAATATTTTCCTTGAAAATTTAGATAGAAGTAGCTTGTAAGTGTATCGAATATAAGCTATCCACATACATTTGCGTTGTACGCATGTATTTGTGATGGTTTTTATGCTCTGAACACTGCATGCTGTGCGTTTGACTGTCAGCTTTCTTTTGTTTACTTGTTTGTGCGGTTCAAATTCTGCGTTTTCAAAATGTCGCGTATTGAAAAGGAAGTGAAAATTAAGGTTCTGGACACATGGCTAAGTGAGAAGGGTATTACTATGCGAAAATTGGCGAAGCTGGTTTGGAATTTACCATGCGAGTGTTAAAACCATCATTAATAAGTTTGGGGAACACTATTCTTTGGATGAGCTACCAGGAAGAGGCAGAAAACCCGGTTCTTCCAACCCGAAACTGGAGCAGAAAGTGGTATCTCTAATCATGAAGAACAAATCAATGTCAATACGTGATTTGGCCAAAAAAGCAGGAACGAGTGTCGGAATGATCCAGCGTATCAAGAGGTGAAACCACCTGAAGACCTACAAGAAGCAGAAAATCTCGAAACAAAGTGCAGAACAGAAGAAGCGAGCAGCAACAAGGGCCCGGAAATTGTATTCGCGTCTTTTGCAGCGTCCGGATGCATGCGTTTTGATGGACGATGAGACCTATGTAAAATGGGACTCAAAAACCCTTCCAGGTCCACAATACTTTACTGCCGTCGTTGGGGAGGATGTGAGCGATGCGGACAGGTCGATTCAAGTGGAGAAATTTGGTCGAAAGGTACTGGTATGGCAAGCAATATGTTCCTGTGGTTTGAAGTCAACCGTTTTTTACACTACCGAAAATATATATGCGGAAATCTATCGATCTGATTGTCTCCAGAAGAGATTGTTGCCTTTATATAAGAAGCATAGTACACCTCCACTGTTTTGGCCGGATTTAGCGTCGGCTCACTATGCCAAAACCACTCTCAATTGGCTTGCGGAAAAGGGTATAGATTTCGTTGAGAAAAATATCAATCCACCAAATTGCCCTCAGCTTCGACCCATCGCACGTTACCAGGCAATCGTGAAGAGGGTCTTCAACTGGTGAGGCAGCTGGGAACATGCAGGAGTTCAAAAAAATTTGGGCTCAAGCGTCCAAAAATGCGATTCAGCACTTGTCCGGAACTTGATGAAGAGCATTCGATCCAAAGTTTGAAAATTCGTGAAGGAATAACTTAAATTTCATCCGGTCTTCATTATGTTCAAGTTTATCCTCGTACAATGAAGGATCAATTTTTTGTATGAATAAAATATCGGTTTTCAACATAATTTGAAAGAAAGTTTGTGGATAGCTTATTTTCGATACAGTCCTTAGTGTAATTCTATTGCTGTATTTTTATCGCTGTCAGTTTTTCGAAAATTGGAAAAAAATGCGTTACCCGAAGAGCAATGTCGCGAATGGATTTTGTACAAGCCCTTGGAAAATCCTCAATTCTCTCACGTGAGGTCGTATGATCAAACGTTACTACGAAGCTCTGCGCATGGAACGAAAGGAAACATGTGGTCAAAATGGATGTTCTATTAGTGATCAGGATCACAACCGTCTCGTGAAAGTGTTCAGGCGGAATCCAGATGCTTCGGTCAGGGCCAAAAAGGGAATCTGTCCAAGTCCTTCGCACAGAGGGCCAAGAACCGGGAAGGACTGCATACGTACAAAGTTCAGAAGGCTCCAAATCGTGACGAACGGCAAAATACGGTGGGCCAGTTACGGGCCCGGAAACTGTACACCCAGATGCTGACATAGCCTCATTGTCTCATCATGGATGACTAACTAATAGGACTAACGTCAAGGCGGACTTCCGGCAGCTTCGGGGCTACTGTTCTTCATCTGCCCAGCACAATTTTGATGTTCTGGAGGAAGTAAGGGAGCTTTCGAAGTTTGCCAAAAAATACCTGATTTCGTAATTGATCTACTCATTTGGAAAACGGGGTGCACCGTTTGTGACTACCTGTACACGGGTAGATCTACCTCAAAGTGCCTACAGAAACGTCTGCTTCCCTTATTGAAGTAATACGAGGGCCTTACGATCTTCTGGTCGTTTCTAGCTTCGTACCACTATTCAAATGTTGTCCTGGAGTGATACGCCAAGCCAACGGGGTCATGAACCCCAAATTATCCATTTTGCAGGAGTTTTGACAATTACTCCAAATTTTTCTAATACCGAAAGTCACCATTTTGGATTCCAAAATGGCGTTAGACATCGACTAACGTTCTACAGGTGGCACACCGTACAACCTTTACCGAAGATGGCATCTTCCTAAATCGCCAGGATCTCGAAATACAGCTTGCTAAAGATATTGATATGTACAATATCGCCGCGTAGTGAGCCAATTCTGAACCATTCACCAACTTTCCGTTAACTTTCCATAAAACTAGGATTTAGAAATATTCCAAGTTAGCACAAATCTATACAAACATTTTGCAAGGTAGACCAACACTTATTATGAGAGAATCATGGGATATTCTATTTCAACCAAACTGTCCTGGAGTTCAGAACTTAAGATCTGCTATTGTAACAGTAGCTTTATCCGCTATACAAGGTGACGATACGTATTCAATCATATCAAATAAATTCCCTGGAATATTCTTGGGATATTCAAAAAAAAAAAAACAAAATTCTTTGTCAAGATTATTCGATATTGACTGGTGACCTTACAGAAAATTCACTTAATGTGTTTGAGTGCATACCCAAGTAGCACACAACGGTCATTATTAGTTGAAGTAACTTGATTATGACTTAGCAAGTCATATTAATGTTATCACAACTGAATGGCAACAAGTGTGCTACTAGGGTATCGTTACCTTTCAGATTATTTATAGCTTATTATTCTTATTTCTTAGCGTTTCTAGTGTATTGTATTAGTATTATTGTTTGGCAAGTACAAACATACCCTATCCCTGGGCATAGTTGAGAAATTTTCTTAACGAAAAATTCCTAGACCAGACCTAGAATCGAACCCAGCCACTTCCAGCATGCTGTTGCTCCGTAGCCGTGCCTTTACTGACTGAGCTAAGCGAGGACCCAGCTAATGTTACGGTTGTATATCCGAACTTCTGAACTCAAGAGAAGTTTTGGTGACCTAGAACATCCCAAGATATCTCATAATATCTGTTGAATTTGTTCGAACACATATTTGTTTTGTCCTGGAAGTCATAGTTACAGCTGTAGGTTTAAGTTTCAAACTCAGGATAGTTTGGCGACCTAGAGCATCCGAAGATTATCTCATAATGTCTTTCAAGATATTCAATGAATATGTTTTAATATACATCGTAGCTTTACACAGCCCAGACAGGGTTTATGTTCTGAACGTCAGGGTAGTTTAGATGATCTAGAACATGTCACATTAATTTTTAACGTTTTGTTGACTTCTAAGATTTTTTTAAAGCGTTTGAATATTTATTGTTACTTTGCCTAAAAACTGCTGTTGCAACTGTATTAAATCTTAAGTACTGATCCTGGGACAGCTTGGATGACCTAGACCATTTCAAAATTATCTTTTTAAATATTTTTCGTTTGAAAATATTCACTGAATACGCTTGATTACATGGCTTAGCTTAATATATCTCAAAAACCTACTGTTACCACCGTAGATTTCAAGTTCTAAACTCCAAGACAGTTTGGAAAACCTAGAGGATCACAAGGAGTGTGACTGTATTTTTCTCTCCACGGTGCACTCTGAAAACGTTAAGCTCCTCTTAACGGCTAACTGACCTACGGAGGAAGTCGTAAACGGGTCGTGACAGAGGAGAACAGGGATGATCTTGAGGATGCAGTCCCTGGATTTTCTCGATTGGAGAAAGGACCATACGGCGCGAGGTCGTGACAGGAAGATTACCCCAGGCTCCTCCGTCCCAGACTGCCCAAACCCGATTTAGGCCATGGATCATCCTCGATCAGATCAGCGTCTGGTCACAGGAGCTAACTACTAAGGACCTATTTAGTTAGACATAGTGGGTTCGTAATGCACAATAGCCCCCTTCCTGAAGTACAAAAAGGTAGTTTCGGGGACGGCGGAGCCTCGAAGCACGAGTGTGATTTCAGTGGGTCGAAAAGTTGGCATCCTCATCCCACACTCTTCTGGTGTTTGTTTGCAGATTTTACATTTCGTCTTAAAAAAAGAGGATCACAAGGTTAAAAATAATTACTGTTAGCCTTACAAAAAATAATTGAAGGTGTTTCGAAGGTTGTCGCAATATGTCTGTGTACCTTCTGGTGCCTGTGTACCTGTGGTCGTTTCGCAATTTTTGTGTCACCTACCAACCCACCCGGATTATTCCGGGATTAGTCAGTAGGTCCACCGACCTTATCCGGTGGTAATGGCCAAAACCAAAGGAACGACAGCTCTAACCGAGCGATCACCAGAGCTACTGCAGGTTGTCACTAGGGGACTCTTTCCGCGCCACAACCAGAGCCTCGGGCTTCCCTTAGCTGTAGAATTGTCCCATGAAAATAACAACGGCACCGCGGAGGGGATGAGGGGACTGTTACGAATGATGAACTCGTTGTGATAGGAAAGTCGCTGAAGGTAAACAACGTACCAGGACCGGATGGTATTCCGAACCTGGCACTCAAGATGGCTATTTCACTGGCTCTCAAAATGTTCAGGGTGGTGATGCAAAAATATTTGGACGAGGACGTCCTCCCGGATGCCTGGAAGATCCAGACTCTAGCATTAAGCTACCGAAGACAGGAAGGCACTCCGGTGATCCATCAGCATACCGTCCGGATATGCTTGCTGGACACGAAGGGTAAAGTGTTGGAGAGGGTCATCCTCAACAGGTTGTCGAAGAACACGAAAGGTAAAACTTTGGCTTCCGTAAAGGGAAGGCAACGGTGGATGCCATCATGTCCGTCGGCTGAAGTGGCAATCCGACGCAAGAGGCGAGGAGTTCGCTACAGTGCTGTAGCCACCCTGGACGTGAGAAATGCGTTTGAAAGCGCAAGTTGGGAGGCTATTGGCAGCTTGCTGCAACGCTTTCGGGTCCCTGGGTACCTGTATGGGATTTTGGGCAACTACTTCCAGAATCGGGTACTGGTATACAACACAATGGTGATGGTGGACCAAGAACGTATTCAAGTCACAAAAGGGTATTTATTCAGCTTTAAAACGATATATAACAAATTATTACGTTTGACCGTTTCAAACGAACTGTCGCACTATACTTGTGATCGATGCCATCATGATCTGCACAGTCGCTGATGAAACTGTACCGGCGAACTTATTCCACTTTAAACGCATTTGTTGTGCATTCTTTACCACATCCTCTATGCACCATCCAAGTTTTCGCTTGACAATTGCCCAATATTTCGCGATCGGTCAGAACTCATAGCAATTCGGAGGATTAATCTCTTTTGCGACGAAATTAACATTGTTTGCAGCATACCATACTAGTACCTCCTTAGAATAGCGGCAGCTGGCTAGATCCGACCAAAACATAACGATGGTCTTGTGTTGCCGAATGAAGGGTAAAATCCGCTTTTTAAGAAACTCTTTAATGTGAACCTTCGACGTCATTGTATGAGATTTGATGAAAACCTGCCACAACTGCAGATTCCTTGTCAAATCATTAATTTCCAAGCAAACTTATCAGTAAAAACAAATTTATTCCTGGAAGGGACATCCCCACAACTAGTTGCAGTGTAAAATTTTCGTCCGAGGATTTGTATATAGTCCATTTTGACACATGTTTCGTCATCCATTAAAGTACAGCCATCCAATTTCGTCAAAACTCGTTCGTATAGTAATCGTGTAGTTGCGAATAAAAAACCAAAAAGGAGAGAGTTCCTCTCCCGTATGCGCATTTCAACATATTGCATACAATATATCGCTAGAATAACTATTACAAAGCCATCAGTGGTACATGAGCGCTTGCCAAACGTCATTTTTTGCCTGTTGAGGTGGCGGATTCGTCCGTGCCTTGACCTACCCCGCAGTGTTAGGCAAAAGATGACGTCCTATATTCGAGTACTACTGTACCCATGCCCTTGCGCTCTATTTTCAAACATCTGTTCTGTTCCGTACACTGACGGAACTTTCAACACTTTCTCTTCATTTCTTTCATTCTAACAAAAACATTACTGTCCACTCTTGGTACTTCATGGTGATGAGCGAACATCTCCTTCTACATCACTGAATTCTGTTTCATGGAGCGATTTGGATTTTTACTGACACAAAAAGACTTATATCCTTCTCTTGAAAGGATGTTACTCACTGTGGAAAAGTTGGAATTGTATTTCTTTGCCAAATCACGTACCTCAACACCTTTCTCCTCAGCTCTTTGTCCCTAGTGTCACGTTTATGATAGATGTGCTGTGTTCTATCCAGACTTAGAGTATCCTTGTAACGTTTGATTACAAAACACACCGTTGATTTTGGGAATTTTAACCTTTTGCTATTTTTGAGGTAGACCACGAAGATGTGTGTTCACAATAAATTTTCTTTTCTTTAGTTCCATGATCCGTAATTTCGAGATGCGCTGATCAATCGAGAAAAACTTTTCATCAATTTCTTCGTCAATGAAACATCAACAAATGCTTGCCGTTTTTTTGTTCCAACTACCAGGGACGCGTGGTGCTCTAAACCGTTGCTTCCAGATTAACTTTGAAACGGGCTTTATGATGATGTGTTAAGATTGGCGGTTTTGCGGATGACATTACCCTAGAGGTCTATGGAGAATCCATAGCAAAAGTGGAGTTAACGGCCTCGCACTCCATCGATATTGTCGAGGGATGCATGCGCTCAAGGAAACTGGAGCTAGTCCACCACAAACCGGAGATCAGTGTAATCAATAGCAAAAAATTGGAGCAAAGAACTACGATAAGTGCCGGTGATTGCACAATCTCCTCAAGGCGGTCCCTGAGACACTTGGGGGTTATGATCGACGATAAGCTGTCCTTTACCAGCCACGTCGACCACGCCTGCAAAACAAAAGCCGTCGAATAGCCCAGCAGCTTCTGACCAGCGTCGCCTGTCCATACTGAGGTTCGGCATGGGCTTTCTACCGCCTGTGAGTACTTGGTGAGTCTACCTCTTTGAAAGTGCATCAGGCACTCTTGCAAAATTGTTTGTGCGCTTTTTGTCCCCTTTAGGAGAAAAACTCGTTTTAAAAATTGGTTGTTTTGAATTTTTTCTGCTTAATTTTCATGATCAGCAGCATCAAACATTATCATCAAAGAGAGTTTCTTTTTGAAAAATGTTAATATTTTTTATATTAACCCATCTCCATTTGTTTATCTACATATATATCACAGACAAACAGACATAACACATCGAACATATTGCACTATCGTCACTAACACACCAATCATCGTCAGTAACACACCTGTGACACTAACACAGCAAACAAATTTAAATATGTTAATACAGACAAACATACAAAACGCTTGCGGCTTCTTCATCGATTACGCATTAAACGGTCAATTCTAATGTTTCTTAATTGATAGCGCACATCGCCACCGGTAGTACTTATAGCCGAATTTCTTACGTTTGACGTTAACACACTACTGCCATCTATTCAGCTTAATCATCCATCATACAGTGAACCCGTTACGCTGGTAGATCACCTTTTCGTGGTGCGTTACGGGGTATCAGATCTACCACCGAACCCTAGTCCGTAATTAATTCAAACTAGGGAACATATTTGTTTTTGTAGTCAAAGGAACGTATAATTGGCCTTATTACATTTTATGTCTTGTGAAAAGTGACAATACTCGGGTTGCGCCACCGAGGATGAGCTTGGAATAAAGAAAACATGGTTAGTCTTCATTTATGTGAATTCTCATTTTCTATTTGATGTTCTATAGTTTGAATTGGTTAGGACTAGGGTTCTGATGCATGGTCAGTATCAGGTTATTGTTTGTTTGTTGCAATGAATCCGGTTTTGACTGATAAAGGGGCGCGCCTTTGAAGAGTGCTATCGCTCACAAAGGGTTTAAACAGCGGAAACTTTCAATTAAACCTGATTCATTGCCAACAAAACAAACAATGACAACTGTAACAACACCGAATACTTCATCATTTCTCAATAGTGATGAAGTAACTCGACATGCACTAAACAAAGGATACGGGATATACTACAATAAATCAAATTACTGGTCGCAGTGGTTTCTGTCCCGAACAGAGGAAAAAAAACAGTGTGCTCAACAGATGGCGTTAGTTTTTGAAATGATTGACGATTGACGATGATTTGTAGTGCAATATGTTCTGATGTAAGTTAGGTCTGTTTGTCTGTGATATAAAATGTTAATAAAAAACGGAGACGGATTTATAAAAACATATAAATATTTTCATAAAAAAAAACTCTTGATGTTACGCTCTTTGATGATAATTGTTGATGCTGCAGATCGAAAATTATGCAGAAAAAAAAAACTACCAATTTTTAAATGAGTTTTTTCCTTAAAGGAACAAATGGGGACAAACAATTTTGCAAAATTCTTGTAGATGAAAGTTTGTTCTTTCAGTTCACGTACTCTCTGTTTGAAAGTTCTTGCAAATAAGGGAATAAGATTGTTCAGGCAAAAACTAGCTTTAAGTTCCATATACGCCTTTTATAACCCTATCCTGAATTATTTCACACCCTAGCATTGTATAAGCTCATTAGGAAGATTAGACGAGTGTGACTTCCCTTCTACATAGCGTAATTTTACTCTCACTCTCATTTGGACATTGTAAGTCACTTCGGATTAGGATAACCCGGTTGTAGCCACATCAACTATGAACGATATAAGTAAGCTAGAGATGGACAGGAGTCAGCACACTTTGGCACATCACACGGAATAGATTGTCGCTTCGTGAAATACAAACCAAACTAGTTCAGTCTAATATTACAATCGGTGACTTATATATCCGCGACCTGCAACTCCGATGAGAAAGGACCTTAGTCCGTTTCCCCACCGCGGTGAGTCCAAAATGAGAGTGAGAGTAAAATTACGCTATGTAGAAGGAAGTCACACTCGTCTAATCTTTCTAATGAGCTTATACAATGCTAGGGTGTGAAATAATTCAGGATAGGGTTATAAAAGGCGTATATGGAACTTAAAGCTAGTTTTTGCCTGAACATGTCGGGCCTCGTTGAAAGGAACTTTCAAAATATACCACGCTCTTTGTCCATCGGATCCCGTGGGGCGCCAACTAGGTGAGTGGTGACGTTATCGCTGACGAGGGAGCGCTTGAAGTTTTGGTATTTTCGACATCTTCAATCGGCAGAGGACAGACTTCAGTGATAGCCCTCCTATAGCTTCCATTTGCGGTGCGTACCTGCACGACTCGAACATGACCGTCTTTTCCGGGGAACACGTTGTCGATCAGACCAAGCGGCCATTTCATCGGAGGCATTGCTTCGTTTTTTAGCAAACCACCGTCCCAATTTGATGTCTGGTTGGACCAACGGCCACTTTTGACGACTTTGTAGCTGTCCAATGTAATCGCGAGACCATACCTGCCAGAAATGTTGTAACATCTGTTGCATCTTCTGAAACGAGTTGAGGCGATTAACGGGAATGTCACATAAATTGGGTTCCGGAAGAGAATATAACGGCTCTCCCACTAGAAAATGGCCTGGAGTAAGAGCCACCACATCAGCTGGATCGGACGATAGCGGTGTAAGAGGTCGCGAATTCATAATACCCTCGACTTGGGTGATGAGTGTTTGAAATTCTTCAATGGTCAGCAGAGTGGTCCGCATGATACGATATAGGTGATGCTTAAATATCTTGACGGCGGCCTTAAATATAAGCCTCCAAAGTGTGAAGACCGAGCAGGGTTGAAGTGAAAATTTATTCCTGCCTCAGTGCAGCCATCTGCGAGTGCAGTAGATTGGTGAATCGAGTCAAACTGATGCTTATGTTCTTGGAGCTGGCGATTTGCCCCAACGAAAGTGCGTGCATTATCGCAATACACATCGGTTACCCGACCACGACGCGAGACGAAGCGTTTAACCGCACTCACAAACGAATCCGACGTCAGGCTATAGACCATGTCGATATGGACTGCCTTGGAGACCATACATACGAAAATTGCGACAAAAACCTTAACCGAATTTCCGCGACGACTCGGCGGTCGAACGAAGAACGGTCCGCAGTAGTCCACGCCGGACTTCACAAACGCGCGCGACGGCGTCACCCTAGCTGCTGGCAAAGCACCCATCATTTGTTGAATTGGCTTTGGTTTACAGTGGAAGCAGACTATACACTTGTTCACTGCCCGTTTTGCAGCGTCTCTTCCTCGAATGACCCAAAATCTTTGCCGTAGTGTAGCAAGTAGTTGTTGCGGACCTGCGTGTAGAGTATCGATATGAGTTTTCGTGATGATCAAAATAGTCAAATGGTGTTTTGAGGGAAGTATGATGGGAAATCTTGTGTCGAAAGGTGCTTCCATCGATTCCAAACGGCCGTGCACTCTCAAAAGACCCTCCGGGTCCAAGAATGGGTTCAACTTTTTGAGTGGCGATTTGAATGTGAATTCCTTTTTCACAGATCCTGGATTGTGTAACAAAAAACGAATTTCTGACAAGAAAGACTCTTTCTGGACCTCCATCACTAGTTGTTTAAGAGAGTCGTCCAATTCTTTTGGTGTTAGTGGTCCTACTATTCGATTGGCTTTGGGTATTCTGCTGTTTGTGATAAATCGCCGAATCCACGAGAAGGTGCGAGTGAGAGAAGTCAAACTGGAATACTTGTTGATCAGAGAAAGCGACATGGGTACCGAAGTTGTGACTAATGATACAGCTTGTCGAATTTCTTGCTCTCTGATGCGATCGTGAAGTGGAGAATGTTCAATAACATTTTTCGGCCAATGTGTTCTTTTCTCCTTTAGAAAC
Source organism: Aedes japonicus (assembly GCA_034211315.2). Lineage (NCBI taxonomy): Eukaryota > Metazoa > Arthropoda > Insecta > Diptera > Culicidae > Aedes > Aedes japonicus. Next base: position 102,444 of record JASCZW010000898.1, on the reverse strand, counting down.
AGTGGTCCATGCCACCAGAGGCGATCGTTGATGATTTGTGAAGGAGAGACACCGCGAGACACACGATCAGCTGGGTTTTCCTCCGAAGCTACATGTCGCCATTCGCTCCCACCTGTGAGCCGATGGATTTCGGCTATACGATTGGATACATACACTTTCCATGCCGACGACGAAGAAGCGATCCAATGTAACACAATACTGGAATCAGTCCAAAAGGTGGTTGGACAAGAGAGCTCGATTGATTTTTTTCACACTGTCAGCTAGTTGTGCTGCCATCACAGCTGCGCACAGTTCGAGACGTGGTGTTGACTGTCTCGTTAAAGGAGACACTTTTGACTTAGAAATAATCAGACCGAGGAGTTGAAGACGTACCAGCTAAAAACTGTCACTTATGGCACATCTTTCGACATCCGCATCTATCGTGACGAGGAAAGTTCCGACCGACCGAAAAATCTGCCGTTTACCGACTCAATTGTTGATTTCTAGAAGAACGCAAAATGTTCAAGTCAATCGTTCCAGTCTTGGCCCAGGTGCCAGCAGAAGTCTGCTATGGACAACAAAACCGCGGAATGGCTACCCTGAAAGCCATCCAGATCCGTCTGAAGTCGGTTAAGAACATTCAAAAGATCACTCAGTCCATAAAGATGGTGTCCGCTGCCAGGTATGCTCGTGCTGAACGCGATTTGAAGCAGGCCAGGCCATACGGTATTGGTGCTCAGTAGTTCTACGAGAAAACTGAGGTTGTCTCAAAGGAAGAGGAACCGAAAAAGCTATACATCGCAATTACCTCCGACAGAGGTTTGTGTGGAGCTGTTTCACACCGGTGTAGCCTCGTAGCATCCGTGGGGATTTGACCAGTGATCCTAACATCGAGGTCATCTGCGTTGGTGACAAGTCGCGTGCCATATCTGCAGCGTTCGTTTGGCAAGAACATCGAGATGGTTGTGCAATGAAATCGGTCGTTTGCCTCCTACTTTCCTCGATGCTGCCCTAGCTCACCAACGCTATCCTTAATCTAGGATACGAGTACACTGAGGGCAAGATTATTTACAACAAGTTCAAGTCGGTTGTTTCCTACGCCGTTGCGGACATGCCAATCTTCAGTGTGAAAGCCGTCGAATCTGCCGAAAAAATTGCCAGTTTACGATTCTCTTGATTCCGATGTCATCCAGAACTGTTTGGAATTCTCGCTGGCTTCGATGTTGTTCTTACGCGATGAATGAAGGTGCTTGCTCAGAACAATCATCGCGTATGACTGGTATGGGATAACGCTTCCAAGAACGCAGGAGAGAGTGATTGACAAGTCGACTCTGACCTTCAACCGGAACCAGGCAGGCTGTCATCACTCGTGAGCTGATTGAAATTATCTCCGGTGCTTCGGCTCTTGGAGACCAGGTGATAAGCTAGGTGCGCTTCTGTGAATGCGATCTTAAGTTCAGATCTTGCGACGATCCACACTCACTATTCCCAACAGGCCGAACGGCCGCATGAGGCGGGTGATTGTAGCCTGATAATTAGCTGTGAAAACCTGCAGTGCATAAACATCTTAATGATTGGGTAAAATAGTACACTTTAGAACATCACACGGAATAGACTGTCGCTTCGTGAAATACAACCAAGCTAGTTCAGTCTAATATTACAAACGGTGCAGTTATCATATCCCGCGACCTGCAACTCCGAAAGAAGAGGACCTTTAGTCCGTTTCCCACCGCCAGCTACTCTTTCTCATCGGCCGCAGTGAGATCCCAAAATCAACATTTTGCAAAAATGTATTTTTTTACACTTCAACCCCTATTTTTTTTTTTCTATAATTACTAGAAACTATCTTGTTTATTCAAAATATGCGTCAAATTATACATTTAAAGTCATCTCTAAAAAGTTTTCATATTCAAATTAAAATTAAAAAGTTACAGCAAAAAAGCTGTTTTTTAAGCCCCATCCTAAGGAAAGTCAGAAAAAGTGTTATAAAACGATGCGTTGATGAGATAGTAGTGAAATTTTTTCAGCAAAGTTTCATTAAATTAAAATATCTATAGTTACGCAGAAGCAACAAATCCACTTAATCATAATAATAAAGAGTTGAAATTTTTTATTATGAACAGAAAAGGACCACCCTAGTCACCAATCAAACAAAAAGATAGATCTATTTTTTTAAATTAAGTCTTCCAAAGACATTATCTGTCCAAAGTTAATGGTTTTCGAATAATCGATTTTTATCGCCAAATTTGTCCATTCGTACCATAGTGCAATGGTCAAGTGGCAGAAGGAGGGGAATAATTCCAGCTAAGGTCGGTAGACCCTGGCGACAAATTCCGGAGATATCCGAGATGGGTCAGGTCGACGACACTGGGAAGCTACCTTCCACTTGACACAGATACTATCAGACCACGGTTGTTTCCGACAGTATTTGCAAGATGTTGCAGAATGCCGAGTCCTCCTGTCTCGTATGCGCGTATGCGAAACCGCAGAACATGTGCTCTTCGTGTGTCACTCACTTGGACGGCACGAGGAACGGCATGATGGCCGTGAGTCGATCGGGACGAACGACCTCGGATAATCTTGTTAAGAGCATGTGTCAAGAACAGGATACCTGGGACGCTGCAAACACGGCGGACGCTCAGATTGTCCTAAAGCTCCATGATTAATGGCGAAACATACAGCAACAAGACATAAGCGGGTGCTTAACGCACAATAGCCCCTTGCCAAAGTAATACCGAAAGGTGGCTCCGGAGGGAACCAAGACTAGAGACTAAAGGCACACCCTAAGTTCTTCAAGAGTCTGGCAGATTTTAAGAATCGACAAGAATGAGGAAGTTTGGTCTTGGAAATAAAATAAATCCAAATTAAGACGCTCGAATGCAGGGGATTGCAGTAGGAATTAACTATTTTTTCCGGAACCTGAACTCTAAAAAAATGAAAGAGTTCATCCGAGTTGATGATTCCCATCGACTCGTTATGTTTTTATGGTTTTTTTCATCACGCAACTAAAAAAGCCAAATTTTCCTTTAGCCAAACCTAAATTAACAACTAGCCTCGATTACCGATGATTAATGCGTTGAAAACAAAATACATGAAAAAAAGAGGCTCACGAGAAGACAATGGTACCCTCATTCCACGAATTCGACGTTGATGAAATCGAGGTAACAGACAAATTCATGTATCTAGGCTCATTGGTGACCGCCGATAACGACACCAGCAGAGAGATACAAAGGTGCATTATGGCTGGCAATCGTGCCTACGTTAAATTCCGAAGGACGCAAAGATCGAACAAAGTTCGCACCTCACTGATGTTGACCATCTTTACGACATTAATTAGACCGATAGTTCTCTAAGGTCACGAAACATGGACATTGCTAGTGGAGGCCCTACGGTCTACGGTGTCTTTGAACAGAAGGTACTGCGAACGATCTACGGTGGAGTGCAGATGGAATTCGGAGGAGACGAATGAACCACGAATTGCATCAGTTGCTGGGAGAACCTCCGGTACAAGAAGAAGAGGCTCGCAACGAGCAAGGTGGATCGATCAAGTAGAAGGCGACCTGCGGACAGACAGACAGCGAGTCTGGCGCGGTCCATGGCTGTACCGATTACAATAGAGACAATTTCTGTGTACAGCAGAGGCCATATCGGCCTTGGTCTGATTGGTAAGGTAAGTACGATTACCGATCTGATTGGTTTCATCATTGTGGCATCAAACCTTTCTATTCACCCGGATGCTACTCTGTTCAAGTTTCGTCACTCTTGCGATCTTCTGGAATTCAGCTGAAAACATTAAACGAAAATCAGTACTTTTCGATGCATCAATCCTCAGGACGCCAATAAGACAAAACCTGACATTCATAGCAAATTTATGGTTGCAAGGGCTATGCAAAAGAGTTATAAAAAAAGGAAAAAAAAGGCAGACCCACCAGGTGGATCCTTGCGCAAACCTTAATTCTGATAGCCATGGGAAAATGACGAACACACACGGCGACCGTTGGCTGAATGGCAATGGTGATGCGTGTGCCTTTTACGGGAGAACAGACACACTCAAGTTCTTCTGTGAGATTTGATTTAAATTCAACGAAAGAACTAAATCTCAACTTCAAATCGGATGTAGACATCTGGAATTCAATGTTAAGAAAAACTGAAGTTGCCACTAGCATATTTCAACCAAATCATGCACATGCAGCGATTTAGTGTGCTCCAGTCTCCCCTACCGTAAGATCAACAAAGTTCGCAGACAGACGATCCGCAGCCGCCGTTTATGATTTCCTCGTCAGCCGAACAGCGCGTTTTTATGTTTCCATTATCGCTTACCGGAGCGGCCCATCCGAAGGCCTCGGCCTGTCCTATGAATATGATGCGTGAGGTGGTACAAACGGAAAGCAGTGATACGGGATGAGATATCACGATGGGAAATTAAACGTTTTTGTTGAATCCTGACGGAGTCGGATGGCCCCGCTAGTCAGCAGTGGGCAACATTTGGACCACCCAATTTGTTAAATTAGCAGTAATTTACGGAATAATTACAACACTTTTGAGAATAAATTATAGCCGACTGTCAGGAGATGCTGGGAGTCTTATGAAAATTTGTTTTATCGCTATTTTTTTTCTTCCTTTCGATCGGTAATTGCAGTTTGATAGGGGCCAAAGGGCTAGTCGAGCATATCAGAATGCATATAAACACAATTCATTGAAGCAGCCACTCGACCAGCCGGAGTGGTAATTGTGCTTCGAAACGGCTGATTTTCAACTTAGGATAAATGTCTTTTTAGCACGCATCAATTACTCACTGTCACGGAATGCTGCCTGGAAGTCCGGCAGCGGTGGCGGCTGGCTGGCGTACGCTCCCCATCTCCGGTGAATTATTTGGCTTTTAGCATTATCGACTGGAAGAAACAACTCAGCTCTTAGGAAGATTACACACGAAGGATGTGGTTTTGCATCGTGCTCACGTGTTAATTGTGTTAATTTCCACATCCCAAATTAATAACTGCATTGCGTAACACCCCGAACAGTTTCACTTGAAGAATAATGAAGAAAAGCCCATTCGAAGTCAGTTCCAATTTCCCATTCCAGGCTACCAGTTGGTGTAGCAGTTGACTACTGTTTTGCTCGGAAAAGCTCACTTTGTTACACTTTATTTCGAACGATTACGAGTGGCAGGGTAATCGAGATATATTCAGCCCCAAGCATTCGTATGGCGTCCGCCACTTCTCTTAACTCTTCTGTGACGGGAAGCAACTCACTGGGCGGCAGGGGGAAAACAGTGCGGTATGTCACAGCAGTCATAAAATGTTATTGTTTATTCATCACCAAAGCGGTTTTTTTGAATTGAGAAAAAAGAAAAGGAAAAATGTAATTGCGATAATGGCTACAATGGAATATTCAATTAAAATAGTGCGGTCAGCAGCGGTTGTGGGAAAGTGTTTCCTCTTGAGTAAGAGCGGGTCCGTGCGGTGATTCGATAGAAAAACTGTGTCATTTTAAATGAACGTATTTAAAATGAAGATATAATTAAACATTATTGTGAAGCTTTGAGAGTATAAATTTCATCTTTTGCATAAAAACCAGTATAAAGCTTTCTTCATTTGACTTAATTTTGACTCACTTTTTTGAACAGTAGAGTCACCCAAATTTAGAAGGTATTGGCAAGCGGACAACTCAAAACCACAACAGCTTGAATCAGATGGCTGTAATCGATTTCTCGTTTAAACAGAAAAAAGTGAATTTTAACAAACATGTAAACTTTTTTCTCTTTTGATTTCAAGTCAAAGCAAGCGTAAACAACGAAATTGCCTTCATGTACATTTTAAACGCAGAAAACTAAATGCTCTTTTCAAACTGTGTAGTTAAACTCAAAAACATTCAAGGTATGGAGGTAGCTCTTCGAATTGCTATGAGGAACCAGTTGGTAACCCACCGATTGCTTATCAATTTTCCAAATTTGTACGATATCTACACTGAGTACTCTTAATCTTAAATATTCCGCTCACTATAGAGGGGGGTGGGTAAAATTTGATGAAATTTTGGGTAGTACTAGTTTAGAGTGTTATGTTTATGTGTGCTAAATCGCGATCTGTCAAGTAGTTTTCAAGATGCATTCGAAACAAGAAGAGCTACGCCAGCAAATCTTGGGCGCGGTGATCGATAATCCTGGTCAGTCGCACAGATGGATCGGCAAAAGGCTTGCAATCCACCATTCCACCGTGTCCCGCCTTGTGAAGATGTTCCAGGAGACGAAGACCATCGAGCGGAGCGTTGGAAGCGGCCGAAAACCGAAAACTGAATACCCAGAGAAGGCGCGGAAGATAAGGCAGTACTTTAAGAATAAGCCGAACCTTTCCACCCGAGGCGTGACCAAAAAGGTCTGTCGCCAGGCTGTCGCGTCATGGAAGACGAGACATATATCAAGGCGGACACCAAACAAATCCCCGGCCTCGAGTTTTTTGTCGGTACGTCCCGCATGGAGGTTCCGGAAAAGTGCCGAAAAAAAAGATGGACAAATTCGCGAAGAAGTACCTGTTGTGGCAAGCGATCTGCAAGTGTGGACGATACAGCAAGCCGTTCGTTACAACCGGCACCATAAACGGGCAGATTTATCGAGAGGAATGCTTGCAGAAGCGCTTGCTGCCCTTCCTCCGCTCTCACCGTGGTCCCACGCTGTTCTGGCCGGATCTCGCTTCGTGCCATTAGGCCAAGCCTGTAATGGATTGGTACGAAGCGAAGGGCGATAATGTGGTCCCGAAGGAGGTGAACTCGCCAAATACACCAGAACTTCGTCCGATCGGAAAGCTTTGGGCGATAATGAAGAAGAAATTGAAGAGAAGCGGAAAAACATTCAAAACCGATGAAAACTGGGAGAAATTGTGTAATGAAGATGAACAAAGCCTCGCCCAAGATCTCATGAGCAGTGTTAAAATAAATGTACGAGCATTCAGCTTGGGGGAGGAAATTCAATAAATAAATACCAAACCACAGCTAATATATAGTTATTTAATCCCTGAAAATTAGAGAAGTATCCGAAATGCCTAGAGGAAGGCCATTTCCCGGACAGGTGGAAAATACAGAAATTAGTGTTGCTGCCGCAGCCAGGAAAGTCTCCGTGGGATCCAACATCGTATAGGCCAATATGCCTGTTGGATACTCTCAGGAAACTCTTGGCTCATCCTCAACAGGCTGACGAAATTTACCGAAAGCGAGCACGGGCTATCAAGGAAGCAATTCGGTTTCCGGAAAGGGAAGTCTGTAGTGGATGCTATTTGAACAGTGGTTGAGACAGCCGTAAACTCGTCCAAACAGAAGCGGAGAGGCGATCAATATTGCACTGTTGTAACGATCGACGATAAGAACGCCTTCAATAGTGCCAGCTGAGAGGCTATTGCCGAGGGTCCCTGATTAACTGTGCAGAATTCTGGAGAGTTACTTTCAGAACCGGGTGCTGATCTACGAGAACTCGGTGGGGCGGGAATCGGTGAACATCACGGCGGGAGTTTCTCACGGTTCCACCCTTGGCCTAACACTTTGGAACGGGATGTACAACGGTGTGCTGACGCTGAAACTTCCCAAAGGCGTAGTGATCGTTGGCTTTGCAGATGACATAGTATTATCAGTGAAAGGCAAAACGCTGGAAGAAGTGGAAATGCTGGTGACCGAAGCAATCGGTATAATTGAAAGCTGGATACAGGGGATGAATTTTTACACGGTTAAAATTGGACATACATTTTTTAATGTAAAAATGTTTTTCCTTAAAAGTGCCCACGTCGCAATGTATGACGAACTTCAAGATAATCATATTGCCTTTATTAAGGAAAAAAATCCTGAAATTCTAAGATAGCAATTTTTTGCAAATTGTTTTTTTATTTTAAAAATATTTTTTTAGCGTGTTAGAATCGATTTTACAATTTTTACAATTTTAATCGTTAAAGTTATGCCAATTATCAAAAAGTCCATACCTCAACACACAAAGACATACACTTTTTGGGTAATGTATATTTCAAACAAAAAAAAGCAATTAAAAAACTTAAGCCCTTCTCCAATGGAAGTCTAGATAAATTTCCAAGAAACAAAGTATGCAAAGTTGCTTGAAATGGCAAAGTCTACACACCCACAAAGTTTCATTGGATTCTGAGAGGGTGCTGCCAATCACGAAGACGAGTTGGCGTGAAATTCCTTGCCTTACCTTAAACAACGTGAAATAATCCGAGAGAATAAAGACACGATCCTTGAAAAAAAAAAGTTATAGAGAGCCCCTGTGCTTACATTATCAACGTATCAATATTCGTTCTAGTGTTTTGAAACTCGATTGTACTATGGCACTGTTCAGCAACCCGAAACATTTACAACAAACTTATAGGCGTCGTGCCGCCTTCAACTTGACAGATGAACGCGAGGTGATAGAAAGGATACAGCTGCAGTACGATAAACACCTGAATAGTGCAGAAGCGGAAGACCAGGAAAGAAGAAGGAATAATTTCATCGGTACGCTGACGAGGGAGACGTGCCAACTCCCAGGAAATCCAGGTAGGGGAGGATGGTACAAAACGCACCGTTTAAGCAACATCGTGAATTACTAGGGAATGAAAGCTGAAATTTAGGAAGAATTTATTGAGTATGCTGGATTACGATGTTTTCTTTGTTCATAAAATGTTATTTAAATTCAAAACGATGATTTTTCATGATTTTTGAAACCTTTTGCCAATTTGATCCCAAGGCGACACCGGGGCAAAACGCGTGATTAATTTTTCAATATGCACATCAAAATTGGAGTAAGATGAACCACAACACGAGTGTATGATGCACCACAATATCGCCTCATCCTCTTAGCTCTGTTTGATAGAACAAGCAGCCACTTACCTTACCAATCAGACTAAGGCCGGCGTGGCCTCTGCTGTACACAGAAGTTGTCTCCATTCTATTCGGTCCATGGCTGTCACTCACCAGCCTCGCTGTCTGCGGAGGGTCCGCAGGTCGCCTTCTACTTGATCGGTTCATCTTGCTCGTTGCGCGCCTCTTCTTCTTGTACCCGTCGGTTCGTTTTCGAGAACCATTTTCACAGGGCTGCCGTCCGATATTCTTACGACATGCCCAGCCCATCGTAGTCGGCCGATTTTTGCGATATGTACGATGGGAGGTTCTCCCAGCAACTGGTGCAATTCGTGGTTCATTCGCCTCCTCCACGTTCCGTCTTCCATCTGCACTCCACCGTAGATGGTACGCAACACCTTCCGTTCAAAGACTCCAAGGGCACGTTGGTCCTCCACTAGCCATATGCCAATGCGGTAAACTGAGTAAACCATACATCACAACGGGTACCATAAACAGCAAAATTTACCGCACCGAGTGCCTCCAGAAGCGTCTGTTTTCCCTCCTGCGGGCCCACGGAGGCGAGACATTATTTTGGCCGGACCTGGCATCATGCCATTGCGCGCGATCGACGTTGGATTGGTACAGAGACAATAACGTTTGTACCAAAAAACCGCCAACCCCCAAAATTCACCAGAGATCCGTCAGGTGGAAAGATTTTGGGCCATAAAGAAGGCCAAAGCTCGATTTAAGATGGAGATCTGCCTCAAGCTGTTGCTGCTGCTGGTGAAGGTCTGCCTCAAGTTATTGCTGCTGCTGCTGCTGCTGGAAATCTGCCACCAAATTTCCACATCGATGCGTACGACCGGAAGAAAACGCGACTGCTTTTACTATCTACGCAGTAGTGGATGCGAATCTTCGACGGAATCTTCTTCTTCATTTGATGGGATCGGAAACGTATGAAACGTTGTGCGACAAAATTGCCCCGGACAATCCCCGAGCGAAAACGTTTCAAGAAATCGTCGATACACTCGAACAACATTTCGACCCTCGGCCGCTGGAGATATCCGAAAATTTTCGATTTAAGTGCCGTCGTCAGGGCGACAAGAATGCTCCTTCCCCGGACGAAACCATCGACGAATTGCTCTTCGTCGTATTGCTGTTACCTGTAACTTCGGTAACTACCTGGACACAGCACTGAGGAACCAACTTGTGTTTGGCTTGAAGCGGAACGATATTCGAGGACGTCTTCTGGAACGAAGGAACTTGACGCTGCAGGATGCCCGGGACATCGTTGTCAGTATGGATCTGTCACAAAAGGGTGGCACGGAGATTGCCAGTGCGCTTTCAAAATCGGAGGTAAACGCTGTCCACCACTGACGAGGTAAGGCTACCGAAAAGAAAGTGGGGGGAAAATCTCCGTCTGCTGACAAATCTGCGGGAGAAAAATACTGCTACCGGTGCGGGGACAAATCGCACCTTGCTAAAGCATGCAAGCATCAAAATACTGTGTGCTCGTACTGCAACATTAAAGGGCACCTAGAGCGAGTGTGCATGCGAAAATCTTCGGCGGGCAAACCCCAGGCCGGAGGATCCGGAGCAAAACCCAGTGCAGTGAAGGCGATCTATCGGCGTAGTAGTAGCAGCTTTTCCATCGCCACTTCGGGGGGTGCCACCTGCGGGAGTGTTCACTAAATCTCGTTAGCTACTGTGGTACCGACATTCATGTTTTGGGAGTCCTGGATGCGACCGTTGATTACCGTGGGATGCAAGCCAAGTTACCGTTATATGTAGTGGACTCTTCGAAGCATCCGCTAAACGTGAACTGTAATGCAATCCTGAAAAAGTTAGACCCGGTGAACGCCATCGATCGTGCGATCGGTTTCCACGATACTGCAGACTACCTGAAACAGATTTTTTCGAAGTATGCGACGGTTTTCGAGGATACCTTCGGGAAAATTTCAGCTGTGCAGGCGAAACTACATTTGAAGCCGAATGCCCAAGCGGTGTTCCTGAAAACCCGGAAAATCACGTTTAACATGCGCGCCAGTTCCATGGATAAGGAACTGGATCGGTTGGAATCCGAAGGAGTGCTGACGAAAGTGGCCCACAGCAACTGGGCAACGCCGATCGTGCCAGTGAAGAAAAGTGACAACCGAGTGCGTATATGTGGCGATTATAAGCAAACGGTAAATCTTCACCTGAAAGTGGATCAGCACCCCCTGCCAACTATCGATGAACTGTTTGCGTCGCTTGCGGGTGGACAGAAGTTCACTAAAATCGACCTCGTGCAAGCATATCTTCAGATGGAAGTTCCTCGGGAGGATCGTGAAATGCTTACACTAAATACGCATCGTGGGCTGTATCGACCAAACCGGTTGATGTACGGCGTAGCATCTGCTCCTGCAATTTGGCAGAGCCAAATCGAAATAGTCCTACAAGGCATCGACGGTGTAAGCGTATTCCTCGATGATATCAAGATAACTGGGCCCACTGATGCGATACACTTGCGACGGTTGGAAGAAGTCTTTGCGCAGGCTGAGTTACTATGGTATTCGTGTGAATCGAAAGAAGTGCGAATTCTTCACGGACAAAATCGAGTACTGTGGCTACGTAATAGATCGTGAAGGTATCCACAAGGTTCAACAAAAAGTGGATGCTATTGTCAATATGCCCCGTCCGAAGAACAAAGACGAGGTACGTTCGCTGGTTGGACTCGTCAACTACTACGGCCGGTTCTACGAAAACCTCAGCACTGTGTTTTACCCGCTTTATAATCTCCTGAAGTACGACGTGGAGTTAATCTGGACCAAGGACTGCGAGAAGGCATCCCGCACCGTGAAGGGACGCATGCAGAAGGACAACTGGCTAGTACACTATTCTTCAGATCTACCGCTGATTCTCACTACCGATGCGTCTCCTTACGGCGTGGGAACTGTGTTGAGTCACGTTTTTTCGGACGGCACCGAGCGGCCCATACAATTTGCTTCGCAAACGTTGAATCATACCCAGCAGCGGTATATGCAGGCCGATAAGGAATTATATGCAATTGTGTTCGGAGTAAAGAAATTCTTCCAGTATCTGTACGGTCGGAAATTCGTTTTGTTAACCGACAACCAAGCCATTTCGAAGATATTCAACGAGAATAAGGGGCTTCCAGTGATGTCTGCACTTCGCATGCAGCATTACGCCACTTATTTGCAATCCTTCGACTATGAAATTCGTTTCCGTAAGTCGGCGGATCATACAAATGCTGATGCACTTTCCCGAATGCCACTGCAACATAAGGAACCTGAAAACGTGATTGAGGAGTCCGATGTCGTAGAAATCAACTAAATTGACACCTTGCCTTTCACCGCTGCTGAACTATCTGAAGCTACAGCTGTGAATAAGTCCGTGAGTACGCTGATCCAGGGATTGAAATACGGCCAGATCGTCGACGGGAAGTACAGATTTGGAATCGACCAAACCGAGTTTTCCTAGCAGAAAGGTTGTCTTCTTCGAGGAATCCGGAAGTGCTTCGCAAGCGCGTACTGGCGGAGCTTCATTGCACGCATTTTGGAACATCCAGAACAAAATCACTCGCTAGAGGCTACTGTTGGTGGAACGGTATGGACAAGGAAATCGAGGAGATGATCGCCAACTGCGCCGAATGTCAGTCCGTTCGGCCAATGCCTGCCAAAGTTCAACCACACTTCTGGGAACCTGCTATGGAGCCGTTTCAACGAGTCCATGCGGACTTCGCCGGTCCGTTCATGGACTGCTACTTTTTCATCCTGATAGATGCCTACACGAAGTGGCCAGAAATCAGGGTTTGCCGGTCCATTAGAGCAGAAAGTACGAAAAGCATGTGTCGAGACATTTTCAGCACCTTCGGCATTCCAACAGTATTCGTTAGTGACCACGGGGTGCAGTTCACGGCAGAGTCTTTCCAGTTGTTTCTGAAGCGTAATGGAATTGTCCACAAAATGGGAGCTCCGTATCATCCCTCGACGAACGGACAAGTGGAAACAAAAGTTGAAAGCCCCAAAATGTACAAAATTGAAGTTAAACGTCGAGCTGTCTACCATTCTTTTGGTCGACAGATTCGTTCTCGACTAGACTTGATGCAGCCGAAGGCTACCGAAGAGTCACCTTCGACTTTAGCAGTGCGCGAATTGAAGAACGGTGAACGAGTTCGCGTACGGGATTTCCTCTCCAGTTCGGACAAGCGTTATGGTAGTTCGGACGAGTGACTTCAAGACTTGGAAGACTTTGCTGCGCAGTGCAGCTTGATGATGGAAGAATCTGATAAAAACACATCGATCATATCGTGGTGGTCGGCACGGAATTGGTACCACCAAGGACTAACCAAAGGGCGGCGTATGAACCACATCGCTTCGATCCTGAGTCATCGACATTACCAACGGTACCTGCAACTGTAGTTCCATCTTATGAAGGCCAGAATACTACTGGTGAGTATCCGGTAGTTCCTGCTCCAACCCATTCGACGAATGATGAAAACTCGCAACCAACGGATCAACAAATCCAACCAGAGGTGTCGCAGAATATTCCACCCCCGATACAAGAGAGAAATTGTGTAAATCAGCCCCTAAGGCGTTCCACGAGGACAATTCGAGCTCCCCAAAGACTAAATCTTTAATTTATTTTAGCATTGTATCCATGTTTGCATTTATCATAAAGGGGAGAGATGTTGTAAATTTCATTTCATACCTTTCATAACATATACATTATAAACTAAAAATGTTCTCACCTTGATATACATGAACATTGTACCCCAACTGTCAAACAGTAATAATCGAGCTAAACAGAAAACACGTGTTTCTACTCGTCCCGAAATAGGAAGTCCGTGATTTACTTTTCTTCGCCTCCTTCGTGATTCTTGGGATTACGCCCCATGCTCTGTTTCGAGCTTCGCCCCGTTACAACAGTTTTATTAATAATATCCGACTTTTATTCAAAATCAAATGAGTTTTAAACAAATAGCTTTCTTTTTAAAAATTTTAACAATTTATCTGAAAAAACAAACAATCTATGTTAACACTATTTTATTTCAATCTTATAAAAGCTTACTTTTATTTATATTACAAGACACTTTTTGGTTAAAAGTTCATTTTGAAATGAAAATAATTTGCTTTCATTTTCAACGATCCAACGGTTTCGATTTGACGGTTCTACAATTCGTTTTAAAAGTTTCATCTTTTAAATGTACCTAGCAGGGAAATTTATAGTATGACAGTTTAAACGGATTTGTTGTGAAAGCTAACCGCTTTCTACGAAAAAGAATCAACGTAACTTTTCAATTTCAGCAATGGTTTTTTAATTCTAACAATCATTATTCTTTGTGTGTGTATACTTTTTTCTAAGCGTGTAGACGTATACATAAAGCCACGGTGCGTTTTGACCCAGTTTTAGTTTTGCATGCTTTTTTAGCATTAGCATTAGCATTAGCATTGACGTTTGCACACCTCGTGGATGGAGCTACGATGAGGAATAATTCGTTGGTGACATTGCATGCCACCATGAAACGAAAGCCAGTTTTTGATACGTTTCTTTACGCAATAATCTCCACGAAGACACTCCTCAATCGCTCACCTGGCCACGTCCATGCAATCGTTGGTGATAGGGAGGATTTGGTATCTACCTTAAGAAGACACGGGGAACCCACGTAGCCTTCAGTAGATATCAAAGGAAAAAGAAAATAAATAGTCGGAGAGAATAGTTGAACAGAATGCCCTGTTTGGTGTTCAGTACAATAGTGTATTAAAAAATGGTCGTTGGGAGCATCTAGTCTAAGAAGGTTAAGTGATGCTCCATTTCTCTTCAAACGGTTGGGACTTTAGCATTAACTATAGTCCTAGCTCCCTGTGGCTTATGGTTATAGCGCCAATACTCGCTCTCTGGAAAAAGAAGAATGTCTAAAGATATAAGAACGGGCACTGAAAAAGAACTTGTCAGATTTATTAAATTGCTGCACTCACTCACACATACACGCATATATACACTTATGAATAGTTTGCAAGTAGCTTCAATTGTTTGTAACCGTTTAGACATAATGAGTAAACATAGAACGAGCTTACCAAGTCAGTCGTCAGTTCAATACCGCTTTGATTCGCAGTCCCAATCTTAGATGGTCTGTAAGACCAACGTCAAATCCGGATCTTCGTGCTGGACTGTATGTGTAGTAAAAGGTACCATCAATATCTAGCTGTTGGCTAACTTCACAAACAATTTCTTTATGAAATAAAAGGGAATCAAAGACAAATGGACAAAAAAAAACAGCAAGTAAGGCTCAAATCATCTATGAAGCAAAATCAACAAAACAACACCATCAAATACAATGGTACTGTGAGCAACAACAAAGATTAAACTGCAAAACCAGATACCAGCCAAGTGGCACGCAGCGCGGCATGAATCAGATCAGCTCAGACATCTGCATACCGGAAATTAAAAATACACCCATCAACAAGTGCAAAAGCCTACCATAGATTTCGTTCCTGTATTGAAAGCACTAGACACTTCCAAATCACAAGAGGAGAAGAAAGAATCAAAATAAAAATAGTACTCACAAGACACAACGACTAAAAGTAAATACCACCTACCAGGCAAAAATCCCAAAACCCTTCCCACGTTAATACACAAATCGCAAAAACACAATTAATGACAAAAATTGTAATAATGATGATGAAGACCAATGGTAATGGTAATGAACAAACAATGTGAAACAAGAAAATATATACAGTAAAGGGACACTACAATATAAACTAAAAATTACTTGACTTGACCGCTGTCCTGCTGCAACCGCAGACAATCCCTCGCATCCACCAAGAACCGGAAAACCCAGACAATATATGACAGCCCTGAGAAAAAAAAAAATTAAAATCCCAAACCATTCCACAACATCTGATGGCCCGGGAGACCCGAAACACATCATGCAATAGACATGAACTAGGAACCCAATGTGAAATATAAAATTCTCAGTGTGACACAGTCCAGATACACGATCCTTTGCAGCAGGTGGAAAAATCACCTGATGTGAAACTCCACAATGGAACCGACTCTCAGCTTCGGGTCTTGACGAAGAATCCCCACTGAGCCCTCGCGGCACGACAAGGCTGCCAGTTCAGTGCCAGGGTCTAACCAGAGGAACTGCGCTCTGTAGAGTTACTAAAAACACTGAAAAGGGACAACCAAAATCGCGAGGCGAAACAAACAGAAAGGACGAAAAACAGAAAATACTACACGGCGTGCCGCTTTACATTAAAAAGCATTTTGAGACTGTACGGGGGCTTGAACTGTTCGATTTTGAAAAATATAAAGGGTACTTAGCTGAATTCATATCTATCCATTGGCATTGATGCCACGAGGAAGTCGCCGGCACCGCCGCACTAGGCAATTTTGCTCAGTCTTTCTCTTCCCGTCTTCCGGCTTTTGCAAACACTTCTTTTCGTTTGGGGCAGCCATCATTGTCCGGGGAGACTGTTCGCAACTGGCACATTTTTCACACTCCATGGTCACTTTATAGCGGCATCTATCCGGCACCTAATCGGTTCACCAGCGGTTCTTTGACTGATATGCACGTTTTGGCCCTCGGTGGGACGGATTTCACGCGAAACCTGGACACCTCCTCTAGAACCGCGCAAAACCGAACTTTTCCCAACCACGCGAATTTGTTTTTCATTCTTTTCAAGAACCCACTGGTCCTAACGCGAGTAACCAACGCACAACAGGAGGCATTCCTCTCAAGGGAAACCTTGAAATTTCAAAAGTTTTGAAAATTGAAGGGAATGAAGAAAAAATCTCCCCAGTTTTAGTTTTGCATGCTTTTGTCCAAATATGCTGAAAATACGTGGAATTATAGTGAAGTTTTGATACTATCTTGAAGTTTTGTTGTGTGCGATATATGTGAAGTGAATTTATTAGAAACAATCGATATTAACGACTGGTAAAATCTTATTTTAATAACACTATTATTTATATGTGAAGTACAGTCATGCCAATTTCTTCAATTTTGATCATATTTTGGTATATTTAGTGCCTAATTGTACTACAAGATTATGCGTTATTATGTTTTAATAAAAAAATTATTAACTATCATCCCATTAAAGTTATAGCTTTGAAGATTTGAGCATATTTTTTGAGTGGGTCATTCTACCCCACCAGTGCGTTTTGTACTGTTCTCCCCTAGCCAGTAGATTGCTCTGTCGAAACTGTCTTCCAGAGAACAAATTTGCGTTAACAGTGTTAATATTTTTACCGAAAAAATAATTCAGGTGCTAATGACGGCAAAGTTTTGACTTCAGGAGTAATAAAAATCTGACTAGTAAACCAGGCTTTGATAGCAATTAGCTCAACGCATATCTACGTGTTGTTCGTTAATGCCAATTTCCACACCGCGTTAGAAGTATCAAAAGGAGTAGCAGTAGTTTTCAAGTCCATGCAGCTACAGCATTAAATTTTCCAGCATAATTACAATAAATATTGACTCACCCATAACCGCGCAATTTCCCAAGCAGTGTTGAATAATCGATGTGCATTATTAATGTTCACATGCTTTTAAGCGGCCCGACCGCGAGTGAGTTTATTAAAACGAGATATGCCGCCGCTGCTCATCCTCGGGTGCAGACAAACCGCGCTCATGCGATTCACCTGGATTGTGCACGGTAGATGAAACGTAATACCTGAGACCGCAATTTTGAGCCAACTTCCTTCACCCGTCCCGAATATCGCTTCCCCTTCGAGAGTCCCCAGAGGCACAAAAGTTATAGGAGAATTCATCAGAGACGACAATGATAGAGCACGGGTCCGGAGGCACAATCAGGTTGTTTGCTGCAGCCTCACGACGACGACGGCGACGACGACGACGACGACGACGGTGGCCAATGACTTCTGTGCATCTTCCGTCGAATCGGCTGATGAGAGTGCAGTTGCAGTAAGCATTTTGTTTGCTGCATAAATTAGAAATTATTCTGCTCATCCGACAGAGCCGAGTCCTCTAGGGTAACCTATACCAATCGGCTTCTGCATGTACGGGTACTGTTGCTACTGCTGCAGGATCGCCGTGAGTTATTGAATGACTTAATTATTTCTATCGATTAATTTATTTATTTTAGCTTCTGGTTATGAACCGGAGCGCAAATGAAAACGGCTTTCGGATCGGATGGGTTCGTGAGTCAACCGGGTCCGGAGGTCGTAATCATGCATGCTGGTCCGGCTCGGCTGGTAGCATAGGTAGGTGAGCAGAGCCGTTCTGCCACCGCGCACTCCAAGATGGCCAACTTCGGCAGGATTAATGCCGTAGCATTAAAGATTATTATTCATTTATTCTTCTTAATGTCGAATTTAATGCTTGTTTTTGCATTGCATTAAATAGGATGAGGTATTCGACCGCCGTATAAATGAGATGTCCGAGGTACAGAGAGACTGCCCTGCTGCTACCGAACAAACGGAGGACGGCCGGGTTCCGATGGTTGAATAATGCTTTTCGGTTTCTGTTTCTTAGGCTGGCTGGTCCGGAGGGGATTTACTGCCGAGAATGAGATCGATTCCAATGTCGGTGTGGTTTCGATTGGAAGGAAATAGTACCGAAGGAATTTATTGAGAAAAACTCATTTCTTGTCGCCTGCAGGTGATGTTTGTTATTTATTATCAAATTTTAGAAACATTGTTGGAAGAATGCATTGTACACGCTATTTGAAAGCTCGTGTTTGTTTGAAGACAGCTATGTTAGTTTTTCTGAGCATGTGAATTTGTGGTCACACATTGAATGAATTTGTTTTTTTTTGTTGTTTTTGGGGAATTTTTGTAGTATATCCCTGATTTCTGTATTCGCAACATCTGACGTAATCTGACTTCTATTTGTTGGGTGATCAGCTGCTACACAACTATTGGCGTAAAGCAAAGACAATTTTTTCCTATTAAATAACTCCTGGATTTATTGCGCAGGAATGTTAAACAATCATTTTAAAAGGAAAAATAATTCACAATTTTATTCATTTGTTGCATGTTGGTCAGCTTTCTATAAGTTAAGATGTGTTTCTTATTTTAAGATGTGGTTTAAGCATTCATATTCATTTTGTGTAATATAATTTTGATCAATATTTTCTTTATTATGACCCACTGTGCAGTCCATGTTTAACGGGTGTTTCGATTAAAATTTGGTCGACTTAAACATGGCGCATTTCCTTTCATCGTGCATTGAAAATTTTTGCACAACCCTCATTTTGAAGATGTGTGCGTGTAGCTCCATGCCTCTATTTTGAGATTAGCACTTCTGTTATCAAAATGTCTTCGAAGAGAGAGAAGCAACGCATCGAAATTTTGCACGTGCATGGCGAAAATCCAAACTACTCTCACGCCAAGTTGGCGAAATTATTGAATGTGGCTAAATCAACTGTAACCAATGTGTCAAAATTGTTTGGTAGACGTTTGTCGACAGCCAGGAAAGCTGGATCGGGGGGAAATCGAAAGCCGGAGGCCACAGCGACGACAACAAGAGTTGCCCGCTGTTTCAAGTGGAACCCCAACCTATTCGACGTAATGGTCTTTCTGAATAAATTCGGTAGCTCGCGGGAACTTTTGCTGGAATCGTTCGGCATTAAGGTTCTTCACGTATTGAGCGCAGCTAGGTGAACATGCAGCCCCGAAGGTCATGACATTCATGGCGTACACTCGCGAAGGCACGTCCATGACAAAAACTTTCCCAGTCAGGAAGAACCTATCCACGTTAAATCTCGGACAATTTTCCTTCCTGGTTTTAAATTATTACACGGACCGCTGAAACGTTTCACTTATATGACAGCTGAAACTTTTCACTTTATTACGTGGTAAAACATTCTTGTTACATTCAGTAAAATTACGTCGAATCAATCGGAAGTGCGCAAACGCATTCTGTACGAACGGCAGCGACATCCAAATTTATCGGAACGCGATTGTCACTATGCGGAATCCGTGCTGGAATGGTATACACTGTGTCCAATATATTCTCATACAAAATTAAACTCTATTTATTTCAAATCGACAATTCAGATATTATTGATAACTTTACTTACTTACTATATTGCAATATAATAATAATCAACTACAGCATATGTTTTGGAATAACAACGCCTTTAACCATCTTGACCAGCTCCAGACGTTTTTCGATCGAACCCGTCACAGGCACGACTTCCATCGGCATTTCGTCCCAAATTCGTTTTATTACGGTTTTGAATTGATTCATATTAGACGCCCTGTGGTCATTTACCTTCGCCAGCATGTATGACCATACGAAATAATCCAAGGGGCTCAGATCAGGTGAACTGGTAGGCCATTCATTCTTGTCCAAAAAGTCGGTCAAATTTTCTCGGCACCAGCCCTGAACGAGATTTGCAGTTTGCGATGGCGCTCCATCCTGCTGCAACGCATAGTGATCATCTCCAAACACCTCTTGTACATATGGCTTGACAAGTTTCTCCAAAAATTCAGTACCTTGCAATATTTCTATCACTCTCTGGAATAGTTCTCGAAGAGAGAGCCCACAATCTGTCGTTCTGGACATTGTGGGATTGTTGCAAGACGAATAACTTTTCGTCGGAAAAGATAAATTTTTCCTCACCGTGCCGCGATAAAAGCAGACTTGCTCTTTCGAGTCATTTCTGCTTGGAAGGTTCCGAAACTCCGTGAACCTTACGTTTATTGAAAGCTAGGAATCCGAGGTCATTTTGCAGTATATTTTCCATTGACGATCTCGAAACATTCAGATCGACGACCATTTTACAGACAGAGCGCAGTGATCTTCGTCTAATCCGTTCCCTGAACACTTTAACAACTCGTGCAGTCCGCACTGTACGAGTACGACCGGATCTGTTCCGGTCATCCAACGAGCAGGTGTCACGGTACCCTCGGATGGTCCGGTACACAAAATCCCGCTTTACTACGAGGTTTTTCAAATTATTGAAAATAGCACCTGGGCGCTTATGTTTCAATTTTTTTTATACCAACACAGCCTGAAACTCCTTCATCGCTGGTAAAAGATAAACACCGAATGAAAACAATCGGACATAACCATAACATAGTGCAAAACTACACCAACACATACGTGAAGCATGTTGAGTAGTTGCACGACACCAATGCAAGGAAAACGAGTATGAGAATATATTGGACACGGTGTATATACTTGATATTGTTCTTTCCTTGTATTCTCCCATACGCGGGGTAACGATCTGTGTTGATATTGTTTTTGAGAAGGAAATAATTTCTCATCACCATGAGGCACCATGAGAACAAAGTTGTTAAGAGAAAGTATTGATAGTTCCGTTAGGCAGGCTGTGAAAAGAGCGGGAGATAGTTTCCCTCCCATGTAGGGGATTTGGGGGTACAAATAGACAGTTCGTTAGAACTATTAAAAAAAAAAAACTATCGGTAGTATATGAGCACGATCAAGTGCACAATCTTTTGCCAGTCAAGGTGGTGTATTCGATCATGCCTTGACCTACCCCGTATGGGGATGCTTGGCAAAAGTTTGTGTTTCCTGTTTCGGAATACTACCTCACAATGCCCTCCGCTCAATTTCAAACTACTTCTATTCAATTTTCACAGCTTGCCGTGAGCTAACGGAACTATCAATACTTTCTCTTAACAACTTTGTTCTAGCAAAAAAATACTGTCTACTCCTAGAGCCTCATGGTGATGAGAAATTATTTCCTTCTCAAAAACAACATCATCACGGTGTATATGTTGAAAACTGCTCTAATGTCTGGTTTTGTTGATAAGACGAGGTATTGTGAACACCCAATTAACCCTGATGTCCAGTGGGAGGATCATTTGATTTGGTCCATTTGGTATTCGGATTCATATGAGTTGAAACAGGATTACAGTTACTCATACCAAAACGTTCCAACATTTTTGAAACATACTGATCTTGGGATATTTTCAAAATCTGGTTTTGACCATCACGCTTGATATTCATACCCAAGAAGTTTGATACTTCTTTAAAATCTCTCATTTGGATTATATTTGATCATTCCTGTTTGATTCATTGAATACCACTTAGGGAGCATCCAATTATCAATATCATTGGATGATCAATCATCAACGTATGTGACAACTGATTGGTTTTGACTTTATATACACTGCAATCAATTTTTAAAGCAAGTTTATGCATGATTAGGTAGGTTTCTGGAGAAGTTCAGTATTGTAGAGCAATCGATGCTTATCGAGAGGCTTCTTCAGGAGAACTTCTTGAGGTAGAATCATTATTGCCACCACGAAATACTTGTAAGTGGCTGGTTCTACCCCCAAGACCGTTTGCACCTTTTCCAGATGTGTTGTTTGGGGATCTGCTCTTCAAGCTCTCAGCATAGGCGAAATGCGCGTTGAAAGCTCCGAAATATTTCCGATCTGCTTTTCACTAAAAGAAACTAGCTGTCGACGAGGCTACCAGCGCACACTGGTACCATTCTGAAAAAAGACGGTCAAAAACATTTTCACCCGTTTGTCAACATTTTATCGACTAGGTGTCTTAAGAAGAGATGTTCAAAATATTATTCCGCATCTTTTGAAAAAACACGCTTAAGCTTCCATGACGGCTTAACTACACTTGCTGATTCTTTCTTTTTCCAGCTACAAGATAACGGGTTGTTGTCTTGGACAAAGTTGTAGAGCAAGTAATTTTAAAGAAAGTTCCTCAAGACACTAAGTTTCTAGAGCCTAATGGTAAAGAGATATAATTGGTTTTCTTTCAGCACTACCTTAAAACTGTTTTTTTTAGATAATTGGTACTTTGTTCAAATTCGACGAATTCAATATATTCCAAGAAATTGTAGGAATTATTAAAATACACATTTTTGCTGAGCACATCAATGCTCTCTAATGACCACATTTTGATATATGGTGATTGAAGTGTCTGTGTGACGTCATAATCAACCACTTCAGAAAGGGTGGGCAGGTCCTTGCGGGGTCTAGAACTGATTGTTTTTGAAAGATTATCTTATGGACAAGTAGTCCTGAAATTTTTAGCGTTGGGTTCTGAAGGGTACATAGTAAAACGTCAGTTTGAAATAGTAAAGGTTATAAGCCAATTAATATTTCGCGTGTGACTTAATGTTCAACAAACTAAAAAAAATATATGCCGGTCCTGGCGGGGTCGCAAATTAAGTGGATTTGGAAGAATATCTTATGAACTAGTAATTCTGAAATTTCAGCGTTGGAGACGTTCACTCATCACCATGAGGCACCAAGAGTGGACAGTAATGTTTGGTAGAAATGAAAGATATGAAGAAAAAGTGTTGATTGTTCCGTCAGTGTACGGCAAGTTGTGAAAATAAAATGGAAGTATTGAACACAGGCCGAAGGGCGAACCAAGCACGCATTCCTTTGTCTAACATACCACAGCGGGGTACGTCAAGGCACGGACGAATCCGCCATCTCAACAGGAAAAAGAATGCGTATCTGATCGTGCTCATGTACTACCTATTGATTGTGGTAGTTCTAGCGGTTGTTTGTACACACTCCGTTTTGTTACCTATATGGGAGACAAACTGTCTCCTTTTGGGTTAATTTATGAAAAGTCGATAGAAAAAGAGTCCAAAATTACTCCCCTCTCCCCTAGAATATGTAAATTTCAAATTAAAGGGCGATACGGTCAAAATTTGGTCAATATTAACTTGACGTATTTCTTTCAATTTTGCATTTAAGAAACCTGAACACCCCCCATTTTGAAGGTGTGTGTGTGTAGAATGTTGCTCCTATTTTGATTTTGGAATTCACTCTTCAGTTGTCAAAATGCCGTCCAAGCAAGAAGAGCAGCGTATCAAAATTTTGCTCGCGCATCGCGAAAATCCGAGCTACTCGCACGCAAAGTTGGCAAAATCGCTAAAAGTTGCCAAATCAACCCTTACAAATGTAATTAAAGTGTTTGGGGAACGTTTGTCGACAGCCAGGAAGTCTGGATCGGGGGGAAATCGAAAACCGGAAGCTGCTGAGACGACAAAGAGAGTTGCCGGTAGTTTCAAGCGAAACCCTAACCTATCTCTCCGAGATGCCGCAAATAAGCTGGGTGTATCGTCTACAACCGTGCATCGAGCCAAAAAACGAGCCGGACTATCGACTTACAAGAAGGTAGTGACTCCAAATCGCGACGATGAACAAAATACGACGGCCAAAGCGCGATCCCGGAGGCTGTACACGACGATGCTGACGAAGTTTGACTGCGTGGTAATGGACGACGAAACCTACGTCAAAGCCGACTACAAGCAGCTTCCGGGACAGGAGTTTTATACGGCAAAAGGAAGGGGAAAGGTAGCAGATATTTTCAAGCACATGAAACTGTCAAAGTTCGCAAATAAATATCTGGTTTGGCAAGCCATCTGTACCTGTGGCTTGAAAAGCAGCATTTTCATAGCTTCCGGACCGTCAACCAAGAAATTTACGTGAAAGAGTGTTTGAATAAACGTCTGCTGCCTTTCCTGAAGAAACACGGTTGTTCCGTACTGTTTTGGCCGGATTTGGCATCTTGCCATTACGGTAAAAAGGCCATGGAGTTGTACGCCGCCAACAACGTGCAGGTGGTTCCCGAGGACAAGAACCCTCCCAACACGCCAGAGCTCCGCCCAATTGAGAAATACTGGGCTATTGTCAAGCGGAACCTAAAGAAGACACAAAACTGCTAAGGACGAGCAGCAGTTCAAGGCAAACTGGCTTTCTGCGGCGAAGAAGGTGGACAAGGTGGCTGTACAAAATCTGATGGCAGGGGTCAAGCGTAAGGCCCGGCAATTCGGATTTGGAAAAGCGGAAGCCTAACTGAATATTTTTCCTGAATTTTATACTAATTGAACTTAGAAATTTAATTTGATTTTTTAAATAAACGATTTCACCGATTTACACGCGTTTTTCCTTGACCAAATTTTGACCGTATCACCCTTTAATGTATTAATTTAAAATTCACATATTGTATGTAGTTCAGGCCACGGCATTATATGGAGTGGTCCTATTGTGCAATGGGTTAGCAGCGCGCAGAGCGTTTTATCCGTCGTCGCCAAGAAATGCATTAGGGTTAGAGCACAGAGAACAGACGTTCATCTTCGGTCTGCTACTTGTGTAAAACTTTAAACCGACATTACAAGTGTATGTCGTTATGCTCCTGGTAGGCGGCGCTGCTGTTGTGGAATTACTGTCATGTAAATGTTTATCAATAAAAAGCCCAGCACATAACCTGAAAAGATTTGTTTGTTTTTCTTTGCACTTGCTCCTTATACAGGCTGCTTATATTAACTTTTGCACACGTTTTTCAAGAAAAGGTATATGAACATCAATGTCTGTTCTCTGTGGTTAGAGTTGTGGCGTGTTCAATCACGCACAAGACATCCACACTCCCATGCCTTAAACAGTAATCTATTTATCATGTATTGGGTGAACGCTCCTATAACTGCGGTGACTTTGAAGTGTTGTCAGTGTATCTGACCAGTACACGCACTCTAAAATTCTCTGGGTACGATTCTGAGTGTTTACTGCAGTAAGTTCAGAGCGCTGAGTTAACTCACCAGTGGCTTCCAGAGGCAAGTTATTTCTCACCAGTCAGTGGCTCCACCGCGCAGTTCATTTAAAAAACTACACACAAAGAAAGAGTGTGGTGCGTATGCTGCTGTGTACAGCACTCCTGCATGCACGAAAAAAGAGGAAAGAGTGGTATGTTGGTTTTTGTCTCAACGGTGTTCTATTTAGCGTTATTATCAAAAATAATATACGATCAAATTGGTGAACACCACTATTCTTTACCATTGCACTATGGTCCAGATCACGAATTTACGAGGAAACATGCTCCCAGCGCCTAGACTTGAAACTTTACAGCAAAGTGATTTTCTACAACATGGTTTGTATCACTAAGGCCCATTTTTTGGTGTTAATTAAAATTAGAGTGGTCCCCATTTTCACAGAAATACAAAAACTAACATTTTTATTTGCAGAAATAGACGTTTTCATTCTTGGGCAAAGTTGTAGCGCAAAAAAATTTCATGGAATTTTTATCTAAATTTTCTTTTTGTAGCTTGAAAATTTTTAGAGCAATTTTCCCTCATCAACTTAGGGTGTACCATAAAAAAATGTTTTTTTTTGCCTTAACTCTTTTATTTCAATTCCCACCGTATACTTGTATTCCGACAAGTTTTAGAACTTTTGAAGACGCCTACTTTGATATACAAAATTGCCGCTAGCTCTAACTAGTCAATAGTTATTGAAGTTTTTCTTAAAATAATACGCCCTTTTCAAATGTTGATTTTTATGATTGGGACAAACACAAAAAAAGACGTCATTTGAAAGGACAATTTGTATTGTCTAACATATGTGAAAACTAGAGATATGTTATTTCTGTATCTTGAGAAAATTACATTTGAATCTGGGATGGTTTTAGAAGAAAAACTATTGATTGGTTTAAGCTAACGGCAAAATTAATAAGCCTTTATAAGTTCTACAGCTTGTTTACACAAAATTTTACGATGTAAATTGAAATAAAAAAGTAAGGACAGAAAAAAAAATTACATGAAATTTTTTGCGCTACAACTTTGTGGAAAAGTGTAAACGTCTGTTTCTGCAAATAAAAAAGTTAGTTTTTGTATTTCTGTGAAAATGGGGACCACCCTAATATTAATAAACACCAAAAAATGGGCCTTAGTAATACAAACCATGTTGTAGAACATAACTTTGCTGTAAAGTTTCAAGTTTAGGCGCTGGGAGTATGTTTCCTCGTAAAATCGTGATCTGGATCATAGTGCATTGGGCAAATTTTCAAAAAAAATCCTTGGACAAAATTTTTACTTACGCTCTTTTTAGGTCGTAAAAGATAAAAATCGAACAAAAATCAATATAACATTATGGAAAATTCACATTTATAACGATAAAAGCCAGTTGGTTTTTTATGCCATGCCACACGTCTGGACTTATATTCGAAAAAAAAAATAACCTTGTACAAAATTTTAAGTTACGCCCTTTCAAGTCGTAAAAGCTAAAAAATCGAATGAAAATCAAAATAAAATCAATAAAAACACATGTATCATCGAAATGATGAACGCCAGTCTGTTCGTATTACCATTATTCACTTTTGGATCGGTTTTTGAGAAACTTTGAGGATTAAATTTGTTACTTACGCAGTTTTGTAATTACCGTAATTGCAAAGTTTTTAAAACAAATCGACATATGAATATATGGGAGGCACAATGAATTTTTTAAACAGCTGTAACCAATTGAAAATGAAGTCCATTCAGCTGAGATTTTCACCACTATATGTATAATTGAAATGCAACTAATGTTACCAATTTGACGCATACACGGAAAAGTTTCATCAGTTTGAACGCTATTGCCTATGTCAGACTGCCTTTATTTCTGTCCAGTACTGTATGTGCCTACACAGCAAAAAATAAATTTTATATGTCATGAACGGAAACGTTGGGCATTTGGGTAACGAATTTACTGAAATGAGACGGAATTGAGCTCATCGATGTAAATTTTCCGTTCGTTACGTTATTACGTCCTCTGATGTTGCGTTTGCGCTGTTGAAATAATGTTTTGCTGTGTATAAATTTCGTATTTTTTCTAATAAATCTTTCCTTCGATGAAAGCTTAGTTTTTTGTTTCGCTTATTCACGTATTATATTCTATGTCCCTTATTATATACAACAATCTACTGCAATTGACCGCTATTGTAATCGATAACTGCGTGTTGTAACGTTCCCAAGTAAATGCAAAATCGCTGTGTACCAACTCCGAAACTTGTTCGTTGTGCCAGCCTTATCCTCGACCAGCCGCATTGCAGAAATCTTTCAGTAATATGAAACTTTGAAGATTTCGGAAGATTCATCTCCTCCCAACATTCGATGAGCTTGTCTATATTTTTTAAAAGCGGCTACAAGTTCGAACGAAAAGCATTCCCGAATTAAAAATTCTCATAGATTTACAATTGAATAAATTATAACCATACAATAGAATCTATAGTATGTACAATTAATAGTATTATTCGCGAACGATCTAGATGACAATAGGAGTTATTGTTACCACATTACGAATATAATGAAATTGAGAGTCGACAATGAAAAGGAGTTGTTATGTATCTTAACTCATGAAAAAATCATTATATTCCGAACAAATTTGAGTCACTATTACTATACAATTGTATGGTTTTCCAATTGATTGAAAATGCTTAGCATAAGTTAGAGTGAATATGTAAATCTATTGTAGATGAGAAGATGCATTTCTCATTTATACATTCATGAACAATAAGATTCATAGTCGGTAATAGATTTTAATGTTATTTTATATTATTGTATTGCAATTGTATGGTTATTTTTATCCGGGTTTAGCATAGACATTTTCAAAATGCTTTGGGACCTTAAAAAGACAAATGAAAAATTCATTATAAGCAAATATTCTAGAAACATATTTTGAATACTTACATTGTAATATCCAACCAGATCTTCGTAGTCCTGGGGAACATTTGTAGCACTAATTGAAAAATCACAACCAAACCATTTTCAAAGAACAACCGTACCATAAACTAACTCTAAGACCAGTAGGTCCCGAATAAATACGATTTTTTTCTTGGCTCAGTCAATACTAGCACATCGGTCCCAAGCTCGGTCCCAAGCTTAATAATGCGCCTCTAATAATGAACTCACACGAACACACTCTCAAATATTCTGTCAAAATAACACAGCAAATAAAAACAAAGGCGCAATATGTACAGCAAGCTGCTGGCTTCAAGGTGTACTTCGGACCAAGGGGTTCTACAAAACCAATTTCAAATCGCTAGTTGCATATTGATTGTTGACTGTACTGTATTCGTTGTAAACACACCCTGTCAACAATGTTATAAATACCAATGCTTGCTATGATTAACTTTCTTTTATCATCTAATGTCGTTTTCGTTATTGCGGTGTAGCTACACCAGAACTGCACCGCCGTACACGGGGAAAAAATCGAGTGGAGCTATCGGTTACACCATTGTTTACAAACAAATGATGTTGAACTGTCAAAGACCCGAGCTTGTTATGCTCTACATTTTTTGGTGTTACACCGCAAAAACGAAAACATAGTCTCTCAAACATAATTATGAAACGTGTTTGTGTCATTTGTATCTTATGTGATATTGCATTAACTTTTCTCGATTTTTTGTAGTTACGATCATAAAAGGGCGTGAGTTCAAATTACGCCAATCTTTTTTAAAATTTGTTTTAAAATGTAGAATGACAGTACGAACAGACTGGCGTTCATCATTTTAATGATACATGTGTTTTTATTCTTGTTGTATTGATTTTCATTCGATTTTTTAGCTTTTACGATTTGAAAGGGCGTAACTCAAAATTTTATCCAAGGATTTTTTTTTCAAATATAAGTCCAGACGGATGGAATGGCCATTGATGTTTATCGTTAGGGGTGATTCAAAAATGACGTCCATCAAATTTCAGGTTTTTAAACCCCCCTCCTCTGTCACACTTTGTCACAAATATGATTACCCCCCTGTTGGATGTCACACTTCTGAGAAGAAAGAAAAAAATGCATATTGGTATTGTAGATTTCAACAATAATGTGTATTTTAGTTCAAATTGAATCATTTACATAATTACATGTGTCTTCTGTACACGGATAGATGAAGTGTGTTTTGATGGAAATAACTGGCAGAGATAAATCAAGATATTAGCAACAGATGGACAAAACTTTTCGTATGACATGTTTTCTTCTGCAAAAAACGTAGTTTTTTAAATATTTCTTTTAACTGCACTCATTTAAGAAACAAGTCAGTTTTGAATTAGAAATAATCTTAGTTGAAAAGTAGAAAAATACGTCAAAACTTGACTGATTCTGATTCATAAATGCCTATTCAATTAATAATTTCATTGTATATTTTTATTACTCTTGATAAATATTGAAGGTGCGATAGTTTTTGAAGATCCAAAAACAAAGTATGAGTTTTTAACATCTTTACAACCATCAAACTAACTAGATTACAATGGATAAAATTTAAGAAATGGGGAGTTTTAGTTGAGTTTATAACATTTTTAATTTTTCCAACAATACTTACTTTAAAAATTCATTACTCATATACCACACTCTAAAATGCACTTACACATCTATGAGATAACCCCAGGTCTAATATGGAAACCTGTTTTTTTCCTCACTTTTGTGCATAAGTAACAGATTTTTGAGCAAAAGATACCCAATACTCGGGCAAAATCTGGTTTAAACACCAGTGACTGATCGCAGTTCAGCTCAGGTGAATAATTTAAGTTTGCAGTGCAAACTTTGTAAAACATAAATTGAGTTGTAAAAAGTGCTTGAAATTTTCTAATGGATAGAAAAAAAATCTGGAAAGATATTTTACACAACATTATTTCACGGTTCAGGAAAATTGTTCGGAACAACCAGATAAACATCGTTTGTATGGCGAAAAATTCAAACCAACTTTTTTGCGATTGAAAGTTGATGTATCGATATTGGATCCATTCTCGAGATATGGAAAATATATGGAAAATATGGTATCCATTCTCGAGATATGGAAAATTATATAGAAATCTACATAATTTTTCTTGTATAGAAGACGCGCAAAACTTCATGACTCGTAGAAAAAAGTTCTGAAAAATCTTGAAATTACTCATAAGTCCGAAAAAGAATATGATCAGAAAGTGAAAAAGAAATAGAATCATGAATATTCCAACAAAAATAATTGTTTTTGATTGCAAAATTTTATTTTTAGAACCATACAATTTGAATCGAGACTTTTTGGGCTTCAACCAAAGCAAAGCTACGAAAATTCATAAAACCAGCGGACGACATCCAAAAACTTAAAAAAGATTGGCCAAAAGTGGTCAAAATGGTGGGAAGTACCACTGTGCTGAAGCTAATGCGTCATGTTCGAGGAAAAGTTAGGAGTCTTGGCTATGATTAAATATTTTGATTAAACGAAAGCAAAATATCATATAAACCACAAACAAAATTATTAAAACTAAAAATAAACATGACTTCTTTGTTAATTTGACAGTGTGCTTATACCTTCTGGAATAGTCTATATGCTTGGTTACTCTCTATCTGAGGTCGTCCCTTATCAGGTTGCATCTTGAGACGCTTGGTAAGATGAGCGTTTGTTTCAAATTCTTCCTCAAGAATCTTCTTCTGTTCAATCTGCTTGTCTTTTGACGTTGCTGAATTGATTTCTTCCTCTCTAGGGCCATATTAAGCGATTTTCTACGGTTGATCAGGTCAGACAGCGTCTTTTCTGTATACCCGAAAGCATGTCATTTCGCTCTCTAATCAGCAGGCTGGAAATCTCGGAATTAATAGTATCCAATTCATTAGAAATTGCATCCTATTTAGGACATGCAAAATAAGAGGGAACTTTTTTTTTCCGAATCCGGAGGAGTTTGTGAAGATCTGAAAGGCTGGAGTTCCTTCATCCGGTGATATTTTTGGAACATTTTTTAACAATCCCTCCTTTCCCAACAGAAGGTCTGCTGGCATAAAAAAACCTTCAGTGAATCTTTCGGTTTCGAAACTTCCGTTTTCAAGGTGCTGATTTTCGATTTGAAAAGTTCTTCACAATAGGATTCGTTTTTTTAATCTAACCAGTATTCACACACCACGGTTGGCTTGTTAATTGCGCAGCGGGTATGCACGACAAAATGCATCGGCGAGCGCTTGAATCAAATCAAAATTCAACGCCACCAAAAATGAACACAATATGATTTTCAACAAAACCAAACTTCGACGATGTTTCAAAACGAAGCACAGCTCGTGCGGACAACAGTAAACAATTTTTTGCACTCACACAACTAAGTAAAGTGTGTATTTTCATTAACCGTACACTCAAAGTTTTCGACGCCTTTGTTTTCGTATTAACGCTGATACATTTAGATTACCTAATGCAAAATTGTTGGATGTCACATTTTTATAACCCCCCCCCCCCCTGTCACATATTGTTACAAATTTGATACCCCCCCTCCCCCCTAAAGAGTGGACGTCATTTTTGAATCACCCCTTATGATGATAAATGTATTTTTCTATAGTGTTATATTGATTTTTATTCGATTTTTATCTTTTACGACTTTAAAAGGGCGTAACTAAAAATTTTGTCCAAGGATTTTTTTTTTAAATTTGATCAGAGGTATAGAATAGCATAACTAACCAACTGGAGTTCACCGATTGGATGGTATATAATTTTTGATAATAACGCTAAATAGAACACCGTGGTCTCCCACAGCGGCGATGGACAAGTATGTCCTCTGTAACCGCATCGGAGGGCGGCTGCGGGCTTGATCGGTAGTGGAGTTACGGTCACCACGAAACTCTTGAAACCGTGTAATCTGATGATTTTCCCCATAATTCTTATCCAACATCTCTTCGCCGTATTGCCTCTCGAAAAATAATATTATATGCGAAATTCCATATTCAACATGATTCCAAACACATCAACAACAATCACCTGTCACAACAATACTAAGGCACAATAACCTTTTTTTTAAGTAACATCGCATTTTGGAGGTCAGGGCCCTTGCGCTGAACTGGCCGGCTTGACGTGCCGCAAGGGCTCAGTAGGGATTCTAGGACCCGAAGCTAAGAGTCAGTTCCATTGTGGTTATATCACATCAATTATTTTTTCCACTATAGCAGCAGCACATCGATATTGTAGATATACTAAAGGGTGTCCACGATGAAATTGCCACACTATGAAATTGCTCTAACTTTTTAACCGTTGGGTAGAATTTAATGAAAATTTGAGTGGATTTAGTTCATAGTGCATTATTTACATCCTGCAAGTTTTAAAGTCCTGAGATCAAAACTCGCGGAAATGGAGTCGAAAGAACAGCTCGTGCGTGATAAAATCTTGCGCATTCATCACGAGAACAAGGATCTCTCGCATCGTTCATTCGCTAAAACTTTGGGAATCGCGAATTCCACGGTGCTTCCTCTCTTGAAGGCCCACAACGTCCCAACAATCTTCTGGTGGGATTTGGCCTCATGCCACTACTCCAAGGACGTGCTGAAGTGGTATGCGGACAATAAGGTCAATTTCGTGCCGAAAATGTTCAACCCTCCCAACACTCCGGAGCTCCGCCCCATCGAGAAGTACTGGGCGATTATGAAGCAGCACCTTCTTAAACGACCTAAGGTAGTGAAGACAGTCGAGGAACTGAAGAAAGTATGGGTTTACATGCTAAAAACGGTTGATTCACAGGTTGTGCAGAATCTTATGGCCGGGGTTAAGGCCAAGGTGCGGGCATTTGCGTATGGACTGTAAATAAAATACGAGTAAAATGGTAAAATGAAGTTTAATAGTTATTTCTCAATCCCTGAAAATTTGATGGCAATCGGATGAAAACTCGAATTTTGCGAATCAATTTTGTGTGTGGCAATTTCATCGTGGACACCCTTTATTCTTTGTAATTTCAGGTCATCCAAGGAACTCCTTAGTATTTTTAAATAATTTTAAATATATTTTGTTTTTTCGGTGGTTGTGATAATTTATCTAAGGTTAGTAGTGCATGAGCGGGCCCGTCTACAATTGCTGCAGGATCACAATCTGTAGATATGTGAATACAATTAAAATTGGTATTATCATTTTATACTATAACAACCCTTCGCTATTTTGTCTATATTCTATGCCATTTTCACTGAAAAAAAATGTAGGAATTATACACGACAAATTCTATTCAAAAAAGCATTTCCCTTATTCACCAAAACTATATAATTTATAATCATTGCTTTCCTGTTTCCCATTATCATTTATAGATCCAGACCAATAAGAGTTATCGGACTTTTTTTTTGTCTGGTTTTACTTAATCTACGTTTTTGGGCATTATTCATGCTTATGTAAAATTTATTTCTCATAATTGTTTGCTGTTTTCAGCTTTTCCAAGACTATTAGGATATTAAAACACATCTAATCTTTGTTTTTTCAGTTACAAACCAGTGGATAACAGATATATATTATACTTACACTAATTATGTTATTTGACTATAACTGTGAAAACAAATTCTTAATAGATATTAATTTTATCGAAGCTGCAACAGCGAAAGTCTTTCGATGACCAGCTAAGTTACGGATATATATTCTACTATAGTTTACTGTCTTGCTCGTATTTTTATTTTACATTATAACGTCAGATTCTTATTTTATGTTGAGATATTGAATGATATGATATTATCTATGATAATGGTGATGATTTAACCTGTCTTTCAGCTTTTCCAGGACATTTTAGATATTAGGGCCTACCTAATTTTTCTTTTCAGAGAGAAACCAATGGTTGTCTGATGTATTTTGTACATACATGTTTACTATTTCAAAATGTATACTATTTAGTATTTATATTATAATATCTTATTATTTTCATCATATCATTGTATATTACTTATTATCATATTAAATTTTCAGGATGTGGAATTTCAACGTTGTATACATGTACATGTATTTTCGTTTTATATATTTAAATTTTCTTACATATCATATTTATTCATAGATATTATTGATTGAATACATTCATGTTTCATCATATATGATTATATATTTAGGTTGCTTCGGGGTGCAGTGCAAACTAATACATGTTATTGCTCCCAAGAACCAGCAGAAAGGAAATTTCGACAAGAAAGGTATACAGTTTTGAAAACATACAGAACAGGCTATCATTTTTTCCGTCTCAAATTACATACTCCTTATATATACTTATTTCATTTAAATATTTCATATTTGATATATATTGCATGAACCTGATTATATTTCATTGATTTAAAACATATAAATACTGGGATGGGAGGGTGCATCAGGGCATCATTGAAGTTTCAATTGGACAATGGAGTGGATGGCCAACCGGAGTCTAGGAGGGGATGTGTCTATCATTCATGATTGCTACATTCCACTCCAACAGTTGTAATGAATTTGACGCGCCTTTCTCAAACAAACCATCTAGTGGAAAGCTTAACTGAATTGCGTATTTTGTTATTCGTTTTATTGGATCATACTGCTGGAAGGAGATTCTCTTATTCCCGCAGGTTTCACGTAAGTGTCTCTGCTTACGGGCCTGCCCAACCCTCTTTGGCCCTTCATACAGCAGTATGTTGAATCTAGAATGGTAACAAAGCATGATCTTTTTTTTTAAGTGGAACCGCATGCAGGGCAAGACCCACGCTAGGATGGTGGCTTCCTACATACATACATACATACACATCGCATTTTGGAGGTCAGGGAGGTTACTTTTTACCCCACCTAGTATTCAAGTGTTTATCCTAGTAAAGCTGTAACCTTTCTATCACCTTACGCGCATATGTCAAGAAACCTCCATTCTTATCGCCACTCGATTTGGCTCGCGGCACGAAGCCTTTGAGTTCCTTGTAGATTTTTTGGGTTGCTCCAGATAGATAATGCTGCTACATTTCTTCACTAGGGTGGCAGTGAAAATGACTTACACTTGTACCAGTAAAGTTTTAGTTCAAAACCAGTAAGCCTAAAATTGATTGGAGAAGAGTCGGAATGAGATCTGGAAGCGATTACGTGGTGGGGAGATAAATCGATATTTTGAATCACCCTATTGGATAATAGCGAAACATGGACGGGAATTAGTCCGCTGCCGAAGTTGTGCTCCACTACTAAATAGTTGCAAAGCAAATCTCCATCTTTGACTAAATTTATGTGATTTTGCTTACCTTATCTACTTTGCCAAGAATTATAGCCTCACTTTGGCAAGAAATACTACTTTCCCTTTTTTCAAAAACCTGATAAATCCACAACTGTGTAGTATCGTACTCATCGACCAACGAGCTTTGAAATAATCGTAAAATCATCATTCAGGCCTTCAATCGATTTGTAGCCCGAAAGCAACCCTCTCGCCTCTCTCCGGGCCGGGCCACCATATGGAAAAAGAGCTGGCCGATGGCTGATTGTAAGAAATTTGCTACGTTGTAAAGCTCTTAATGCTTAAGCAGGACTTACTTTTTAATTGTCGGCATATAAACAAACCAGACGAGTGGAAAAATTAATCGAGATCCCAACCGGGGCCACTTCTTTGCTCTGGTTCTGCCTTAAGGGACCGGCGGCGGCGGTGGTTGTGGCGATGACGACGCATACTTTGCTCACTCAGGTTCAGGTAATTAAGTCATAATCTTTGAGTAAGCAAGCATTAATTTGCAATTTTATCTTAATTATTTAACCAGTATTGATTTGGATAGGCCCTTCTGTGCGCCTCGGAAACATACGGGTTCTGCCGCGGTCGCTACCTGATGACGATAGTAAGACACGGTGGCAAATTGCTGGAAGATTAATTTTATATCAGCCTCCCGGTTTGCCCACTGGCATGGCAGGAAAATGGCTCGAAGTGAGCGTCCACCCCGCATGTGAGATGTTGGCAAATTTTGACAAGCCGAGGCGAAGAGAATGCAGCTTATTAAGGAATTTATAGGCTTAATCCTGCCGGGCAGTAATAAACAGTAGTTCCAATTATAAATTTTTGATTAACCTTAATTCGCAGCGTCATTTGAGTGCTTGAACATTCAATGCGATAACATTGTTGAAGCTTTCGTGGCATGGCCATCTGCCAACCAGTGTCTCGAGTATGCACCGTAACCAAGCACTAATCACGTGCACTTTCCTCTCACGCTAATTTATAACACTGCATAAATTCCTCCCTCTGGAACCTAAATCGCGCGCCAGGCAAATGAAGACATTCCGTCCCCAAGTGACAATTTATGTGATCTTAATGCAAATTGCACAAATTTATTACCGCTTTTCCCATGGGACCATAGAGGGAGTTGGAAACCGCTTCAGGGCAGAACCGATTCAACAAAGCGATATGCGGTTCGAAGAAATCCAACCTATAGCACTCAATCGATCACGCATCACGCAAAGATTGTCTCATATATTTCACTTTCGAAAACGAGACCATCTCGCATTATTATTACGACAACGACGATGATGGATGCTGCGTGCGTAGGTTTACAACGAAAATTTGCCCCGAAGGATGGTTGCAATCATTCATCAACGGCAACGACGAGTTACTTGACTTGCAGATGGCCGTTGACCATCAATCGGAGGCTGCAGCCGGAGAGGATCGTTAAATGTGAAATATGTTGAGCTCATATGAGAGCATCCAGTCCGGAGTGCGATCGCTGATTATGATAGATTTGCAGGTTGGCCTGGGCGCATAATCAGGATCGATGACCGAGCTGTATGAAAAAGAAATACAGGTTTTACCGAGAGTTCAAGACGACTAAAGTGCACAATCTTGCGCCCCTGCTTTGACAAGCAATTTACCGCAATTATGACAAGGCAGGATGAGACTGAAATGTTACTCAAATTACACAATACATGTACATTTGTGGCAGCGCCAATTTTTTTCAGTGTCAATGGAAACATGTTCGTACCTGTCATTGAAAGCTCTCAATTAATAACCGAGGAAGTGCATCTAAAACACTACGTTGAGGGAAGGTGTAAAGCCCCAATAGGAAAGTAATAAAGTCGAAAAGATGATGTCGATTCAAATCAAGCCTGAAGTATTGTTTCGTAATACCAGATTGTTCAGAAAATATTTCAAAAAGCTTCAGGATATCAAGCACTGCACAACGATCAGGAATTATTTTGAGATCTCTCTTAAATTCGGAGTTTTCTCTTAAGTTCAATGAATCAATCAGAAGATTTGAAGACTTCTCTGTTATTCCGTGAATCCCTTCGAATTTTAGTAAACTTTTCTGAAGTTACGTGAGCGAAATTTTCTGAAGTTCCGCAAACTTTCCTGAAATTCCATGAACTTTTCTGATGTTCCGTGAAAATGTATGTGGTTCCAAGGATTTTTATGTAATTTCGTGAAGTCAGCTTCTCTGAAGCTACGTGAGACTTTCTAAATTAACGTGAACTTTTGTAAGGTTCTATGAACTTCTCTAAAGTTCCGAAGACTTCTATTAAGTTTCGTATACTTCTCTGAATTAACTTGAACTTCCCTGAAGATTTGTCGATGTTTCTCAAAATCTCTCGCTATTTCGGTTAAAATCTCTCGTTAGTTCTCTGAAGTTTCATGAGCTTTTTTTCCGAAATCTTTTCTGAAATTTAGTAAACTTCTCTGATGCTACGTGAAATTTTCTGAAGTTCCATGCACTTCAAAAATTTCCATGAATTGTTCTGAAGTTACGTAAACGTTTATGATGTTCCGACGTTTATGATGTTCTATGCAATTTAGTGAACTTTTCTGAAGTCTCATGAGCTTTTCTCCGTAATCTTCTCTGAAGTTTTAATGATTTCTCCAAAATTCTGTTATCTTCTCTGAAGTTTCGAGGCCTTTTCGGAAGCTCCAAAGATTTATCTGAAGATCCGTGAATTTCTTTGAAGTTTCTTGAATTTCTGTAAAGTTTACGTTTTAATCTTATCTCATGATTTATCTGAAGTTCTGTGAATAAATTTGAAGTTCTGAAAATCTCTCTGAATTTCCGTGAGTTCCTTTAAAGTTTTGTGCATCCCTTTGAAGTTTAGTAAACTGCTCTGATGTTACTTGAACTTTTCTGAAGTTTCGGGAGCTTACCTAAAGTTTCGTGAACTACTCTGAAGCTGCGTCAGCATTTATAAATTTAGGTGAACTTCTTGAAGGTTCCATGAACTTCTCTGAAATTCTAAGGACTTCTCTAAAGTTTCATATACTTCCCTGAATATCCATCAACTTCTCTGAAGTTCTGTGAATTTTTCTCAAAATCTCTTGTTAATTCCGTTAAAATCTCTTGTAAGTTCCATGAAGTTTTGTAAGCTTTTCTCCGTATTCTTCTCTGAAGTTTCAACGATATCTCTAAAATTCAGTGAACTTCTCTGAAGATCCAAGGACTTCTCGAATGCTCCGAAAATTTATGTGAAGATCCGTAAACTTCTTTGAAGTTCCCTGAATTTCTCTAAAGTTAATTGTTTAATCTTATCCCATGATTTCTTTGAAGTTCCGTGAATTCTTTAGACGTTTCGTGAAACCCTTTGAAGTTTAATAAACTACTCTGAAGTTCCGTACTGTGAAGTTTATGCCATTTCGTGAACTTCTATGAAGCTGCGTGAGCTTTTCTAATTGAACGTGAACTTTTTTAAGGTTCAATGAATTCCTTTGAAGTTTCGAAGAGTACTCTGAAGTTTCGTATGCTTATCTGAATGTGTGTGAATATCGTGTACTTCTCACAATATCCGTGATTTCCTCTCAAGTTGTGTGATTTTTTTCAAATCTCACGTTATTTCCGTTAAAATATCTCGTGAGTTCCCTGAAGTTTCGTGTGGTTTTTTCCGTAATATTCTTTGAAGTTTCAATGATTTCTCTGAAATTTCGTGACCTTCTCTGAATTTTCGAGGACTTCTCGAAAGCTCCGAAGACTTATCTGAAGATCCGTGAACTTCCTTGAAGTTCCCTGAATACCTCTATTTCTATATTTCTCTTATAAGTTTACCTTCTTATCTTATCCCATGACTTCTTTGAAGTTCTGTGAATTTATTTGAAGTTTTGAAGACGTCTCTGAAGTTCCGTGAATTTCTCAAAAAGGCTAAAAGGCTTCTCTGAGGTTTCTAAGAACTTACTTAAGGTCCGAATACTGTTCTGCAGTTTTGTCATATAATTCGAAGTTCTGAGGACTTCTCTGAAGTTCCGTGAACTTCTGTGTAATTTTAAGAACTTTGTTGAAGTTTTGAGAATTTATCTTGAGTGTCATGGACATCTCTAAAGTTCGTGAAAGTTTTACAAACTTCAGTAGTTCTGAAGTTCTGGGAGCTTTACTGAAGTTCCTTTCACCAGAAATTGCTCTGAACTTCTCTGAAGCTCTCAGAAGTTCTTTGAAATTCTAGGGAGTTATCTGATGTTTTAAGGAGCTCTCTGAAATTTTTGAGAGTCAGCTGACATTTTTGGGACTTCCTTGAAGCTTTGGATGTTTACTTAGGTTCTTGAGACTTTAGTGAAGTTTTCTGAAATTCGCTGCAGATTCCTGGGATTTGCTGAAGTTCACTGAACTTATCGAGTGTTTCTTGAAGTTCTCACGACTTTATTGAAGTTCTCTTAACGTCAACCGACATCAATATCCTGACACATTCCTGACAGTAAATGCACTTTATTAAAACTCCCATGATTTCTCTGTTATTGTGTGAACTTTTCTTAAGTTTCGAGGACTTCTGTATAGTTTCCAGGACTTCTTTAAAGTGCTTCTTTGAAGGACTTTTGTAAAGTTTCTAAGACTTGGAAATTTTCGAAAGTTTTAGAAGTTTTCTTGGAACTTCTCTGAAGTTCTCAGATTTTTTCTTAAGTTTTCGAACCTGCTGTAAATTTCACGGAACTTCTTTGAACTTTCCGGAATTTCTCTGAATTTCTAGAGAATTATCTGAAGTTTTTGAGAGTTCTCTAAAATTCTAGAGAGTTATCGGGATCTGTTGGGACTGCCTTTAAGCCCTGAAATTTCATAAGCTATTCTCCGTAATTTTCTCTGAAGTTTCAATGATTTATTTGAAATTTCGTGACCTTCTCTGAAGTTCTGAGGACTACTCGAAAGCTCCGAAGACTTATCTGACGATCCGTGAACTTTGAATCTCTTAATCTTATCCTCTGATTTTGTTGAAGTTCTGTTAATTTATTGGAACTTCTGTAAACCTCACTAAAGTTCCGTGAATTTTTCTGAATCGTCGAAGTTTTGAGAATTTATCTTCAGTTTTGATGACTTTTTTGAAGTTCGTGGAAATTTTAGATACTGAAGTAGTTATTAAGTTATCAGAGCCATGATGATGTTCTCTATGACATGAATTGCTCTGATCTTCTCTGAAGTTCTCGGAACTTCTCTAAAATTCTAGAGAGTTATCTGACATTTTAGGTTCTTGCATGAAGCTTTGGATGTTTACTTTAGTTCTCAAGACTTCACTGAAGTGTTTTGAAATTTGCTGAAGTTGAATGAATTCATGGGAGTTTTTGAATTTATCACGACTTCATTGAAGTTCATTTAACTTCAACTGATATCTTTTTCTTGATCTTCAATGAACTTCAATGAAGTTCCATCGATTTTTCTGATATTCTGCGGACTTCTGTTTCTAGGACTTCTTTAAAGTTTCGAGGACATCTGTGAAAAATCGACAACTTGGAAGTTCTCGGAAGTCTTTGAAACTTTCTGAATTCTCGGAATTTTTTTAGAGTTCTGGGAACTTCTCTGAAGTTCTCGGATATTTTCTAAATCTGTAAATTTCATGGAACCAGGACTTCTTTAAATTTCTGATTTCTGAACTTTTCAGAATTTTTCTGAATTTCTTTCGGAGAGTCATCTGAAGATTTTGAGAATCCTCTGAAATTATAAACAGTTATCGGGAATTGTTGGGACTTTCTTGAAGCTTCGAAACTTTATTAAAGCTTTCGAGACATCACTGAAGTTCTCTGAAATTGTCTGAAGTTTCCTGGGATTTACTGGGTTGGGTTGCACTTAAGTTCTCGCGGCATTCCTGTAGTTCTTTTGTCTGCACTTCACAACCAAAGATATTGGGACTTTCATGTAATTCTCGCCACTTTTCTGACATGTTATGGACTCTTCAGAAGTTGTCTGGGCTGATCTTAAATTCTAGGGGACTGTTTTGAAGACTCGGGGATTAGTTGAAGTTCGGTGAACGTTTATGAAGTTTCGAGGGTTTATGTGCAGTTTTGTGAACTCCTCTGAAGCAGCGTGAGCTAATTTAACATGAACTTCTTTATGGTTCCATGAACTTCTCTGAAGTTCCGAAGGCTTCTCTAATGTTTCGTGTACTTCTCTGAATATCCGTGAGCTTCGCTGATGTTCTGTGAATTTCTCTTAAAATCTCTCGTTATATCCGTTAAAATTTCTTGCGATTTCCCTAAAGTTTCGTGAGCTTTTCTCCGTAATATTCTCTGAAGTTTCAATGATTTCTCTGAAACTCCGTGACCTTCTCTGAAGTGTCGAGGACTTCTCTTAAGCTCCGAAAACTTATCTGAAGATCTGTGGACTTCTTTGAAGTTCCCTGAATTTCTGATTGACTGAATCTCATGATTTATCCGAAGTTCTGTGAAGTTATTTAAAGTTCTGAAGACCTGTCTGAAGTCCTGTAAATTTCTATGAAGTATCAAAAACTTCTCTGAAGTTTCATGGACTTCTTAAAAGTTGGGAGGACTTCTTAAAAGTTGGGAGGACTTTTCTGCAGTTTTGTTGAAGTTTTGAGGAATTCTCGTGAACTTTTAATAATTTCGAGAACTTCGCTGATGTTTTGAGAATTTATCTTGAGTGTCGAGGACTTTTCTGAAGTTTGTGAAAGTTTTAGGTACTGATGTAGTTCTGAATTTCTCGTAGGTTTTTTTGTCATGAATTTCATTGAACTTCTCTGAAGTTCTAAGAACTTCTCTGAAATTATAGAGTGTTATCTGAAGTTTTAACGAGCTCTTTGAAATTATAGCGAGTCATCTGACATTTATGGGACTTCCTTGAAACTTTGAATGTTTACTTTAGTTTTTGAGATTTCAGTGAAGTTTTCTGGAATTTGCTGAAGATTCTTGGGATTTGCTGAAGTTCATTGAAATTCTCGAGAGTTTCCTGAAGTTCTCACGACTTCATAGAAGTTCTCTTATCGTCAACCGACACCACTTTCCTGACACTTTCCTTACATCCAATGGACTTTACTGAAGTTCCAATGATTTTTCTGACATTCCGTGAATTTTTTTTTAGTTTCAAAGACTTTGTTAAAGTTTCGAGGACTTCGTTAAAGTTTCGAGGACTTCTGTGAAGTATCTAAGACATGGAAGTTCTCGGAAGTTTTCTAAACTTTCTGAATCCTTGGAACTTTTCTAAAGTTTTCGGAGCTTTACTGCAGTTTTCGGAACTTTTGTGAAGTTTTTGGATTTATTCTAAAGTTTTCGGAGCTTCTGTAAATTTCACGGAACTTCTCTGAACTTTTCGGAACTTCTCTGAATTTCTAGAGAGTTATCTGAAGATTTTGGAAATTCTCTAAAATTATACAGAGTTATTGGAAACTGTTGTTCTTTGAAATTCGCTGAAGTTTCCTAGGGTCTGCTGAATTTCGTCGTGTTTTCCTGAAGTTGTTTTAACTTCACTTTACATTTGAAGATATAGGGACTTTCATGTAATTTTCGCTACGTTCCTGACATTCTATAGACTTTTCAAAAGTTATCTGGGCTGAAATTGAATTATCGAGACATTTATCAAGACTCGTGATTTATCTGAAGTAACGTGAATGTTTATGAAGTTCCTGAAGCGGCATGAGGTTTTCTCAATTAACGTGAACTTCTTTAAAGTTCCATGAACTTCTCTTAAGTTCCGAAGACTTCTCTAAAATTTCGTGGTTTTCACTGAATATCCGTGAGCTTCGCTGATGTTCTGTGAATTTCTCTTAAAATCTCTCGTTATATCCGTTAAAATTTTTCATGAGTTTCCTCAAGTTTCGTAAGCATTTTTCCGCAATCTTCTCTGAAGTTTCAATGATTTCTCTGAAATTCCGTAACCTTCTCTGAGGTTGCGATGACTTCTTAAAATCTTTTATCTGGTTAATCTGAAGATTTGTGAACTTCTTTGAAGTTCCCTGAATTTTTCTGAAGTTTACCCCTTAATCTTACCCCATGATTTTGTTGAAGTTTTGTGAAGTTATTTGATGTTCTGAAGTTTTGTGAATTCCTTTCTGAAGTTCCGTTAATTTCTCTCAAGTTTCTTAGGCTTTTCTGAGGTTTCAAGGACTTCTTTAAAGTTCCGAGAACGGTCTCAAGTTCATAGAACTTTTCCAAAGTTTTGTTGTATTTTAGTTCTGAGCACTTCTCTGAAGTTCCGTGAACTTCTCTATAATTTTGAGGACTTCGCTGAGCTTTTGAGAATTTATCTTTAGTTTTGAAGACTTTGCTGAAGTTTGTGAAATTTTTTTGAAGCTGAAGTAGTTCTGAATTCCTCGTAGGTTTGCTAAATTTTTCTTTGCCACGAATTTTTCTCAACTTTTCTGAAGTTCTCGGAACTTCTCTGACATTATAGAGAGTTATCTGAAGTTTCAACGATCTCTCTGAAATTATAGCCAGTCATCTGATATTTTTGGGACTTTCTTGAAGCTTAGGATGTTTTCTTAAGTTCTTGAGA
Source organism: Aedes japonicus (assembly GCA_034211315.2). Taxonomy (NCBI): domain Eukaryota; kingdom Metazoa; phylum Arthropoda; class Insecta; order Diptera; family Culicidae; genus Aedes; species Aedes japonicus. The sequence continues at coordinate 58,593 of JASCZW010000898.1, read as the reverse complement.
CTTCACTGAAGTTTTTTGGAATTCACTGAAGATTCCTGGGATTTGCTGAAGTTCACTGAAATTATCGAGTGTTTCTTGAATTTCTTACGACTTTATTGAAGTTCTCTTAACGTCAACCGACATCACATTCCTGACACTTTCCTGACACTCAATGTAATTTACTAAAGTTCCAACGATTTCTCTGTTATTGCGTTAACTTTTCTTAAGTTTCGAGAACCTCTTTAAGGTTTTGAAAACTTCTTTAACGTTTCGAGGACTTCTGTGAAGTATCTAAGACTTGGAAGTTCTCAAAAGTCTTCGAAACTTTCTGAATGCTCTGAACTTTGCTAGAGTTCTTGGAATTTTTCTGAATTTCTCTGAACTTACTGAAGTTCTCGGATTTTTTCTAAAGTTTTCGGAACTTCTTTAAATTTCACGGAACTTCACTGAACTCTTCTGAACTTCTCTGAATTTCTAGAGAGTTATTCGAAGTTTTTGGGAGTTCTCTGAAATTGTAGAGAGTTATCAGAAACTGTTTGGATTTACTTGAAGCTATGGAATTCACTGAAGTTTCCTGGGATTCGCTGAAGTTTACTTAACTTCTCGTAAGGACTTCTTTAAAGCATCGAGGATTTCTGTGAAGTATCTTAGACTTAGAAGTTCTCGGAAGCTTTCTGAATTTTTGGAACTTTGCTAGAGTTTTTGGAACTTTTCTGAAATTTTCGAAATTTCTCTGAAGTTTGCTGTACTTTTCCGAAGTTCTCGGATTCATTCTAAAGTTTTCGGGACTTCTGTAAATTTCACGGAAGTTCTCTGAATTTCTTTAGAATTATTTGAAGATTTTGAGAATCCTTAGATATTTTAGAGAGTTATTGGGATCTTTTGGGAATTCTTTGAAGCTTTGGAACTTTACTTACGCTCTCGAGACTTCAGTGAAGTTCTCTGAAATTCGCTGAAGTTACCTGGGATTCACTGAAGTTTGTCGGGTTTCACCTAAATTCTCGGGATTTTTTCTGATGTTCTTTTAACTTCACTTCACAGTCAGAGGTATTAGGACTTTCAGGGAATTCTCGACTTTTTCCACATTCTCTGGATTTTTGAGAAGTTGACTGGGCTGAACTTAAACTCTCTGGACTTGTTTGGAAACTCAGGACTTAGTTGAAGCTCTGCAAGCATTACTGAAAATCCTTCAATGAAGTACTCTGAATTTCTCAGAAGTGCTTGAAACTTTTCTGAAGTTTTCAAGACTTTTCTGAATTTTACTTTAATTTTCGAGGCGTCGCTGAAGATTTGTGGACATCAATGATGTTCGCAGGACTTTCCTGAAGTTTAGAAGTAGAAGGTTCTTTTTTTAAATTTCTACAGGCTTATTTGAAGTTTAAGGATAGTTTTTGATATTCTATTCTACATAGTTTCATGCAATTATTGGGACTTTCTGGGATTATCCCTAGTTTATGGAATTCCAATTAATCAGCAAACAAATTACTCTTCCAAAGTTCTCAGGATTTCTCTGAAGTTCTTGGAACTTCACTGTTATTCAAGGGACATCCCCACCCACAGCAACGATGTCCGATTACCACGCAGAAGTTTGGAACCGATCATCATCAAAATCCGCAATCGAGACTCACACGCTTTCTTCATCATCTGATAGTGTGGCTTGCATGTCAAGACTCGATCCAGGTTAACACCCAGAACCCTGAGCCAGTTGGTCCTTAGAACGACGATTCACTCGATGGTTATGACACGTGCGGGTTCCCGACGTTCATTCGGGCTGCAGTGCATTATGTGCCACTTCGTTGCTAATATGGCGAATCCCACGATCTTCGCCCATTTGCTAACAGCCTTGACGATGGAGGCCTTCACTTTTTGCTCCTCGTACTACGAGAAGAATGTGCAGCAATCATGCTATCAGAGCAAACATTTAGGAAGCCATATTACGTATTTGTAAAAAAAGTCTTTGAGTCCTGTTTTTTCGTGTTGTAAACCTACTTAGTAAAATCGGAAAAAATGCCGGAATTTAAAAAATTATTCGAATGAAAATTTTGAAGGTATCTATTAAACGCCAATCATGTTATGTCATATGAGGCAACCTTTGTTACATAATAATGAAAACACAACGAAAGCGGCAAAAAATCATTCGGAAAATTAAACGGCCTTTTCCCACCAACATAAAAAAATGTCCGGCAATTTGGTTGTGCGAAACAAAAACACCATTGCATTCTCAACCCGCGAAAGACTCATAAAGCTGAGCATCAATCATTAAAGCGAATTCGATTCTCCGAATCGACTAATGAACATAATGAATCCAGCAGCCATGTACTTGAGGGTAAATAATCTCACGAATTGATTTCCAACTGCCGAATTGTCCTCTGCGCAAAAAGGAACATCACAAAAGGGAAAGCCCTGGCATTCCTTTTCCCCTGCAAACAACCGATAATCAGTCCACACTGCTAGCTCCAGTTTCGACCTGTAATAATCACACTTTAATTGCATCCCGATGATGGCTTCCAATCAGGGCCAGCCTTTCATGTCATGTCTCTTTTCCGTCGCCGATCATGCATTTACGCCACAATTGGTCTCTCACTTAATTTTATACCTTCAATGCAGTTGCAATAAGGATAAACAAATAAACAGTTACAGTTACCGGTTGCAGTTGGCAAGTCGGTTTTCTTCTTTACATAACTCTGCTCTGGCAACTGATCAGGCTGATCCAAATCAGGTGCAGCAGGCGGAAGTGCGCGGAATTTTCCTGAAGCGTGTTTACTTATCGCACTTCTCTCCCGGTGCCAGTCGGCGAACGGCGAGCATTAAATCATAACATTGTAGCATCAGCACTCAAAACAATCGATCAATCGGCGTCAACGAGCTGATTTGTTTGCTTTTCCACTTAATCGCGAATTTTGCGCTATTTCTTCCCACATGTCCGTGTGTTGCACTTGCTGCTGGTTTGCATTAGGACCAGACCAGAGCGGAATTCGTTCTCGATCTAGCAGCAAACGACCGAATTGGAGAGAGAGGTTGTAGAAAATGGAAATCAGATTACTATAGATACCATTAGCTAGATTGATTAACCTGTGCTCTGGCAGTTGGAGAACTTTTGCCAGTCTGATCGATGCATTTGCCATATTTGGGGCAGACAGCCTTGAGTCACCTTGCAGTGGCGAGCGAACGACCACGCAGACGGCAGGCAGCGAACATTGCAGTGATCGACAAGTGCCACAAGTGACAGTGCGGTTTGTGATTGGTACAAGGCGTTTGGCAGGCGACCGGCACAGTTTCGATAGACGGCTTTACGATTCTAATGCAGAAGTGGAGATATCAAATTCGTGAAAATGTGGTTTGGTCTTTGTAGCCATTGCATTTACCGGGACCATTAACCAGTAGAATTTTGGAACCAGTTTGGAAAGAAACACAATAGTGTTGCCAGATCAGTGGTAATGCAGCTCAAAAGTGCTTCTAAAGTTGCTCCAGTAGTTCTTATCAACGAACATTATAATAGGAGATGGTGATCAAAGGTCGAGTACAGTATCTGCAAATAGTTAAAATGTTGCGGTTGATCATATAAACTCAGTTATCACAAAACATTATCACAAACAAGCACATTTTTGGAAGGCATTAGCACATAGGAGAGCTGTTCCATTTTTTCTCTTATCTACATTATTCATACTGATCCGAAATGTAGGTTTAATGTATGAATCAATCGATTCCTTCTGTTATTGTGTTAACTTAGTTTCAAGAACAAATAAAAATAAATAAAATTAACAAGATATTTTTTTTCCGTCGGCCTATTTCCTCACATGGTGACAATCACCGACGCCAGGAAGACGACTCCACCACCTGGACCCTAACTAACGACTCATGACTATGAGCCGGGACCAACGGCTTTACTTCCCTTCCGAAGGAAGACGTGACAAGATTTTTTCGACTTAGAAAAACCACCGACGTTGGCTGGGATTGAGCCCAGACTCACTGGGGTGTAAAGTGGCTTACCACTACACCACAGACGCCGGCAAAACTAACAAGATATAGAAAATAAGCAATCAGATGGTTGTGCATGCCTTTGGTTTTCGAGTTGCACGAATTTAAGGGTGATGAGATGAAAATGGGATTGGTAACTCTAGATACTATACTTGTATCGAGGTCTCTACTGGTGAGGCGATTTTACTGATATAATCTAGCAACGAAGTGTTGAAGAAACATGTAATTTTAGAGTACGCATCGGTTTTGGACAATATGGCTGAATTGAAATTTGAACTATTTGAAGATCCTAGAAATCAGCATAAGTCGAGGCAGACAAATATGAAGATAACAACCAACACAAAGTCAAGGGAACAAAATGGACAGAAGAATGAAGAAATAAAACATCGGTGAGATCGTTCATTTTCTTCTCTTATTATTATGATAAAACTCTCTTTGTCTCTATCTTTCTCTCTCCCTTCCTTACTCTTTCTCACTCTCACAAACTAGACATCTATATACATGCGCTCGCCTGGGAACATATTGATGCGGAATACCTTTAAAAAGCTTGTCAAAAGCATGCTGACTGAAGAAGTTACGAAATGCCCACTTGAACTTGTAAACGTTACACTGACTGAGTAATTAAATATCATCAAGACACAAAACGACCTCCTAGACTCTTTTAAAGTATTCTTCTCTTTCAGGATTCCCATCATTAAAGCATAAAAATTGTACTGTTGGCACTACTGAGATTTGTAACATCAGACATGACTAAAACTGGTAGAATTCAAAGATCTCGATGATGTAATGACAACATATTGTTGATTCGAGACATGCAGTGGGATCTGTTATTGTAAACGGCGTGCTGAATTCAACTGACGCCAGCAGCAAATAAGATATTTCACTATGCTCCCAATTTATTCTCTGTACAGAGATGCACATTAAAGTTATTCAACAAGTGTTGGTGGTGTATTCCAGCAAAATACAAAGGATGTTAAAACATAGACTTTTAGGACCGATTTAAACCAACAGTAAGGATGCTGTTGGGGCCACTCACGTGTGTAGTGGATTCAATTTCAATGAAGTACAAGAATACGTTGAAATATCCAATTCGATAACCAATTTGATGTAGAAGGAGATTTTCACTCATCACCATGGGGACCCAAGAATGGACAGTTATGTTTGCTAGAATGAGGATATGAACATAACTGAATATAACAAATCTAGCTATTATAGTAAGTGTGGGTGGTTAATAGAAAAAGACCTTATGAAGCACAGCAGTAACACGTCTAGGCTACCTGAAATCACCCTCCCTCTATAACCTTGAGGCAGAAAAAAATTGTTTATGTTTATTTGTCGTAGTGAAAATATTAATGACATGCAATTGTTAATAAGATGCAGCTATATACCTATGTATAGCTCTTCCATGATTCGATGAATGTTTACTGAAGCGTGAAGGTAATGATATGATGTAAATAACATGATGTTTTAAAGAAGCAAATTTCGTATGACTATGATCACTGTTCCAAAAAACGGAATTCATTAATGATTCCTTATAAACAATGTTAGTTTTTGAATTAATTGTTTGAATGAAGAAAAAAAACCTTGTAGACCCTGTCGTACATGATCCTTTCTTAAGAACGTGAACAACTTTCCTGTCTTCTCTACATAAAGTGAGCCAGGCAGGCTAAAACTCACAACGATGCATAAATGCGAAGCTGAAAATAGCATTAAAAAACCGTGAAAGGACGTAATACCATAAAATGACAAATACAATTAAATTTGTAATGTCTTCATGTTGCATTTGTAATGTGGTCCTGCTGCAATTGTAGAAGCAACGAGAGCCACCAGAGAAAAAAATAAAACTTTAAAACCACCATACCCTAAACACTATACCTGGGAACTCCTTGGATGATCTGAAACCATATACCGTATAAAGAATACGTCCATTTTTCGTGCCTACAGCACGTTGGTGGGGCTGCCATCTTAGGTATAGCTGACGCGATACAGCGTTAAGGCTCAAACGTAGTGATAGCGGAAGCGGAATAGCCCAATCTGACTAAACCTGCTTGTCGGATAGAGAACTGTTAAGATTCAATTAAATTCTAATTGGACATATCGACGTCATTTACGACAACTGTCAAACTTGCCTTTTCCGTTCCGTTTCCGTCTACGCGTAGCGGCGCGAAGCGAAGCGTGGCGGAAAAGCGAAATGAGCAAAAGCGAAAGGCAACGCAAGCTATGGCATAGCGAACGCTATATCACGCATTTATTATTTTGATGATATATTATTTGTATGAAGCGCCACAGATCGTTTAAAATGAGCTTAATACATCCAAAATAATCCGCATGTATTTATGGGTAAGGAGTGTATCGAAAATAGCTATCCACAAACTTTCTTTCATATTATGTTGAAAACCGATATTTTATCCATACAAAAAATTTAACCTTTATTGTACGAGGTTAAACTTGAACATAATGAAGACCGGATGAAATTTAAGTTATTCCTTCACGAATTTTCGAACTTTGGATCGAATGCTCTTCATCAAGTTCCGGACAATTTTTTTGAACTCATGCATGTTCCCAGCTGCTTTACCAGTCTTCTTGAAGACCCTCTTCACGATTGCCCAGTAACGTTCGATGGGTCGAAGCTGAGGGCAATTTGGTGGATTGATATTTTTCTCAACGAAATTTATACCCTTTTCCGCAAGCCAATTGAGAGTGGTTTTGGCATAGTGAGTCGACGCTAAATCCGGCCAAAACAGTGGAGGTGTACTATGCTTCTTATATAAAGGCAACAATCTCTTCTGGAGACACTCAGATCGATAGATTTCCGCATTTATAGTTCCGGTAGTGTAAACAATGGTTGACTTCAAACCACAGAAACATATTGCTTGCCATACCAGTACCTTTCGACCGAATTTCTCCACTTGAATCGACCTGTCCGCATCGCTCACATCCTCTCCAACGACGGCAGTAAAGTATTGTGGACATGGAAGGGTTTTTGAGTCCTCCTTTACATAGGTCTCATCGTCCATATAAAACGCATGCATCCGGCCGCTGCAAAAGACGCGAATACAATTTCCGGGCCCTTGTTGCTGCTCGCTTCTTCTGTTCTGCACTTTGTTTCGAGATTTTCTGCTTCTTGTAGGTCTTCAGGTGGTTTCGCCTCTTGATACGCTGGATCATTCAGACACTCGTTGCTGCTTTTTTGGCCAAATCACGTATTGACATTGATTTGTTCTTCATGATTAGAGATACCACTTTCTGCTCCAGTTTCGGGTTGGAAGAACCGGGTTTTCTGCCTCTTCCTGGTAGCTCCTCCAAAGAATAGTGTTCCCCAAACTTATTAATGATGGTTTTAACACTCGCATGATGAATTCCAAACCGCTTCGCCAATTTTCGCATAGTAATACCCTTCTCACTTAGCCATGTGTTCAGAACCTTAATTTTCACTTCCTTTTCAATACGCGACATTTTGAAAACGCACAAACAAGTAAACAAAAGAAAGCTGACAGTCAAACGCACAGCATGAAGTGTTCAGAGCATAAAAAACCATCACAAATACAAGCATACAACGCAAATGTACGTGGATAGCTTATATTAGTCCTTAATTTCGTTTGGTACTACCCGAAAAATGCACTGCATCGCGACTAGGAACAGCGTCACGGACAGAACCAAACCTTGTGGCACTCCATTTTCCAGCTCATATTGACGGGACATGTATCCTTCTACAGACACCTGAAACGTTCGTTTGGAAAGAATGATCCGCTGCATGTTTGTCATGCGACCACGTATCCACCAAGTCTTCAACGTGTGCAGAATACCATGTCGCCAGGTGGTATCGTATGCCTTCGACAGATCTAAAGAGGCTATTCGTGAGTGTTCGCATCCAGTTGGCAGAGATCTCTACAGTTCTGCAAAGTATGTTTCGGTCCCGCGTCCTGCTCGAAACGCGAGTTGGCGTTTGTCAAGCCGTCCACTTAACTCTAGATCGGCAATCAGTCGACAGTTGGTCAGTTGGTATAAATCGGTTCAAAAGAAATTGGTACTATTTATAACCAGTAACGGCTACCTTCCAATCCGATTATCCAACATCCCAGTGATTTCTCTGGAAGTGCAGAGGTGTTAACGGTTTTCCAGTAAAGTAAGTAGCACGTCAATACATTCCTTCCCTTTCCTTATTTGACCTGTATTTGGGTGGGGCCCAAGCTTGAATTCCCATAGTCTGGAATCACCAGTTTTAACAAATTGAGGATGTATGTTAGTCCCAATCGACATCTGTTAGTTCTCCATGTAATAACAGCTCGTCTCTCAATAACGGAGTAGCAACCTCGGACGGCCAATCATGCTCATGCTCAGAAATGTTAGGTTGCCAAATGATACCAGCAAATGAGATTCCAAAATTGTTCTCTAGGGATACATATTGGAGCGGATTTTGAGGGCAAATATGCTCAGAATGCGAATATAAATAAAAGAACAGGTAACACATTCTTCTTCATATACATTTTATTCGAGGCTGAGATATCTGAAATCGGTTTAATTATAGATTAATGGTAGCTAGTTCAAGTCGTTATTCATGTTCGGCATGCATTACGCGTATTTTTATTTTGGAAACGCGAAACCTAGAGGTGCTTTAAGCTGCACATGTCAAGTATTTGTATGTTTAGAAAAGTTTGGAGAAGTAAGAAACTTTCAGAGCTGATTCCGCTACAATGTAATAAGAATTTCAAAGTTGATTGATCAAAAATGTTGATGTTGACTTTGAAGCTTATGCAGCATATAGTTAATGTTCTAATCAAAGTTAATCTTCAAACAGAACCATTGCCATACCGTTCAAATTTAACAACTCACATAACATCAGCGCTTTGCACTGGAAACAGAAACCGTTCAGAAATTGATAATAATTAAGGCAGAAACTCACAAACGCTCGACACTGCAATCTACTCAATGGACGAAGGCGACTAAACACATATGACTCAACTGAGTTCAGACCCTCCGGCTGTCTGTGCTGACTGGTTTTACTATTTTTGGCCACCAGTCAATTTCTTCCATGTACAGAATAGAAGTGGAAATTATGGGAAAAATTATCGTTCAGCATTGACAGACACTTCGATCCAAAGACAGTCATATCTAATAAACCGTTCCAATTCCCACAGCAGCACCGCCGGCCTCCGAAGCACTTGTTGGCTTGTAACCAGTCCAAAACTCAGCGTGACTTGGCGCGTATCGCGCATCGGTTGTGCGGAGTCTATTTTGTCATCCAATTGAGGCAGCATTACAGAGCCGCGCTGGGAAAAGCCAACCGATCATCAAAATCGATCGACTCTAATTGCGCTGAACTTGGTGACATTTCGCTGCAGCCGAAGATCGGAACCAGTTTCGCTTTCTGATGCATTACTTTTGCGAAAGCAATTTTTTACGGTTTATTAATATTCTCATCTACCATTCAGCTTGCCATAATTGCATTGAAATAATGTTCAACATTAAAAAACGGTTCAGTACTGATGCATGCATTTTGCTTCGAGTCACATTTCCCGCAGATTCCCGTCGGGTAATTGCTTATTAATTTTACCACTCCACAACTTTGTTGCAAATCAATCTGCGTAAAACTTATCTATAATGGACGTAGTTTACTACCTGTCTTCACTGTTGTACCGTCCCGGGAATCAACCTTGCGCCCAGGTCATTAAATAATTTGTTAATGTCATTATTCCTAACACCTTTCCGATACGCCTCCTTCCAATTCCAATCAATTTGTACTTTCACACGCCCAACCGCAACCTTCCATCAGTCCATAGGTATGTTGGTAGATAGGCATTCGACTGCTTATTCGAGAGCGTAGACTTTCGAACGGATTGTATTTTATTGAACTCCCTATAAAAACTTCACGCGGTAAGTGCCAGATAGTATCGAAAGGAAATTTATTGTCCAAAGCCCGACGACGTCGACGACCGGTTGATGCTGGATCTTCCTTCCCAGATGAGGAGTGTACGCAATTAAAACTTGAACAACGTCTGGCTAGTCGTAGGGCATTCTCAATTCGATGTGTGTACGTTCAATCTACGATGAATCTAGTGGTAGAAAATCAGGGCAATGACTTTGGAAATGATAAAAAAGATATAATCAATTGTTACCAGATGGGATGGGGACAAATAAGAAAAGTACAAGGCAGTATGGATAAGATAATTAGGTAATATTACATATCCTCTCACTAAGAAAGCAAAGCGAATAACATTAAGGTATTGCTCCAATTTAGATTTTTTGGCCCTTAAATTGAATGCTTCTTAAAAAAATGTATAGTTTGTTGGTGTTTCATAACCATAATTGAAAATTTGACAGTAAACCATACAAAATATCCGTTGTACTAACTTGGCCGAGATTCAGATTTAGTCAAGATTAAAAAGTGTCTGAAAATCTCTCAAATAAATACAAACTAACAACAAACTGATAAAATGACAGTTATGACGTGTGAATATGTAAGCATTGCTGCACGGTTGATGTAAATAAACATTTATATCTTTAAAAAAAACAAAGAATTTCGTGGAGCCTCCAAGCTGTTGTTAGTTTGATTATAACTTTGTCTTACAATTTGATTGCACAAATATCCTGTTTACCTATGAATTTGCATTTACTTATTCTCAATTTTAACTGTCTGTACTTCAACCATCTTTTTGGAGAACCTCAATCTGCATTTTTTTATTTACGGTACTTTACAACTGCATACATTCGTGTTGGTCAAGTTTTGCTAATCTAACTTCGACACATTATTCACTTTCTTCACTTGCATTTTCTTATCTCTCTCTCTACTTTTTAGTGTTCTTCCACTTCACTGCTTCAGATTCTCTCCTTCAGCTTTTCCTTTTCCTTTCTGTTTCTTTTGCTTCATTTTGCGAGCTTTCTTGCTTCCGCTATTCTTGTTCGCTTGTCTTCTTCCGCTTCTCCTTTCTGCCTCTACTCTTACGCCTTTCAGCTTCTGTTAATCTTTTTCCTTCTTCATTTCGATAACTGTTTTGTTTTGTATTCTCCCAATGCGCAGAGTAACGATCTATGATGAAATTTGTCAGAAGCAGATAAATTCCCATCAGCATGAGAGGCTTCCCGGTAAAAGACTGTGCGCTCGATCGTATACTCCCCTTCAAATGCGCTTTCGCTCGTTTTCAACTTGCATCGTTCAATTTCACAGCCTGCCGTACTTTAACGGAACTATCAATACTTCCTCTTCATTTCTTCGTACTAGCAATAAATTACTGTCCACTTCTAGAGCCCCTCTTTTGTTTTTTGCCCCCCTTTCTCTTTTGTTTTTTCTCCTTTCGCTTTCCTGCTTCCGTGTATCTTCTTTCGCCTGTTTGTTTTTCTTATTATCTTCTTCTGCTTCTATTTTTCCCCTTTTCTTCTTCCACTTCTAAGTTCTTCTAAGTTTCTATCATTCACTTCTTTTCTTACGTTTTTCATCTTCCTCTTCTCTTCTCCCACTTTTTTTATCCGTTTCTGTCTTCCTCTTATTTTATTCCATTTCTCGTCTGTTCTGTTTTTCAATTACGTATCTTCCGCATCTATTCTTCTGCTTTTTTTCTAATGCTTTTTTCACCCGTTTCTCTTCTTCCAATTATCTGTTTCCGTTTCTCTTCTCCCACTTCCCTTCTTCCGTTTCCTTTCTTCCGCTTATCTACTTCTGTTTCTCTTCTACTGGTTCTCTCCTTCTGTTTCTTTTCTTTTGTTTTTCTTTCTTCCGCTTCTCTTCTTTCGAATCACTTCTTCTAACTTGCTTTTTCTGTTTCTCTTTTTTCACTCTGCCGCTTCTCCTCTTCTGTTTATATTCTTTTACCTCTCTTCTACCACATCTTTTCTTCCACCCTCTTCTTCCACCTCTCCTCTTCCACCGCTCTTTCTCCACCTCTATTTTTCTACTTTCTTTCTTCTGCTTCTTTTCTTCAGCTTCTCTTCTCTTGCTTCACTTTTTCCGCTTTGCATCTTTCGTTTTTCTTCTTCCGTATTTATTATCTCGCTTTTTTGCCCTGCTTCTTTTATTCTTTTTCTTTTTTCCACTTCTCTTCTACCACTCGTCTTCATCCGTTTCTCTTCTCCCGCTGTTATTCTTCCGGTTCACTTTTTCCGTTTTTACTCTTCCACTTCGCTTTCTTCACTTTTTTTCTGTCGCTTCTTATCTTTTGTGTTTCTTCTTCCAATCCCCTTCTTCCGGTTCACTTCACCAGGTTCCCTTTTCCCAGCTCTCTTCTTCAGCTTCTATTTTCCACTTTTATTCTTCCGCTTCTCTTTTTATAGTCTTATTCTTCAGCTTCTCTTCTTTCGCTTCATTTTTGCCGCTTTTTTTAGGTTCCTTTTCTTCCGCATCTATTCTTCCGCTTTTTCTCCTGTTTCTATCCTTCTACTTTTTTTTCCCCCTCTCTTCTATCACTTGTTTTCATCCGCATTTCTTCTCTCGCTCCTGTTCTTCCAGCTCACTTCTTCCGTTTCATTTCTTCCGCTTATCTGCTTCTGCTTTTTTTCTACCACTTCTCGTCTTTTGTTTCTTTTCTTTTGTGTATCTTCTTCCAGTCGCCTTTTTCCGGTTCACTTTTTTTCTGGTTTTCTTCTTCTCGTTTTCTTCTTCTCGCTTTCTTCTTCTGGTTTTCCTCTTCTGCTTCTCTTCTTCCGGTTCTCTTTTCACGCTTCACTTCTTCCGCTCTCCTTCTTTTGGTTCACTTCTTCCGGTTAACTTCATCGGGTTCTATTTTCCAGCTCTCCTTTTTGGCTTTTCTTTTTTCACTTTTATCCTTCAATTTCTTTTCTATCGCTTCATTTTTCCCTCTGCTTCCCTTCCTGCTTCTTTCCCTCTGCTTCATTTTTTCTACTTCTCTTCAACCACTCGTCTCCATTCGTTTTTTTCCCGCTCCTGTCCTTCCGGTTCATTTTTTTCGTTTCTTTTTTTCAGCTTACCTGCTTCCATATATCTTATACCACTTTTCGTCTTCTGTGTTTTTTTTATGTTTCTTCATTCGCTCCCCTTTTTCCGGTTCACCTTCTTGAAATTTCTTCTACCACCTCTCTTCTGCAGCTTCAGCTTTTCCAATTTTATTCTCTAACTTTTTTTTTGTTCTGCTTCTTTTCGTCCGCTTTTCCTCTTTAGTGACACTTTTTCCACTTCTCTTCTTCTGTTTCTCTTCTTCCGGTTCACTTTTTGCGCTTCCTTCCTTGAGTTCCATTTTGCGGTTTTGTTCATTCACCTCTCTTCTTTCACGTTTCTTTTAGCCCTTTTTGTCTTCCGCTTCTTCCGCTTCTCTCCTATCACTTCTCTCCTTCCACTTCATTCCGTTCGTTTCTCTTATTCTTCTTAACCATTCATTAATTTTCACGAAGATATATTTTTTCAACTTTCCAGTTTAAGATTTTCAATCGTCTTCAGTCCCATTGTTATTCACTTTTTCACATATGTACAGTTTTGTGTTGCATTTTCTCTTAGCATTTACTGGATTCTCTGAATTGTCTTTTCTTTTTCTATTTCATAATTACTTTCGTCAGTTCATCAGTATCGTCATCCTCTTCATGTATTACTTTTCGGCTTCCTTCATCTACATTCTCTTAATAATCTTCTCCGATTCGTTTCTCTTAATCATGTCTTCTCTTCTACGCAATGTTTTTACTATCAGTGTAATTCGCTTCTAAGAGCCTCTATTTTAAATAAACGCACAGACCTTCCTCGTTTTTAACGTAATTATTCAAATGGTATGTTCTTGTCCATATTGAGTTTTCGCTAACTGCTGAACCAATTGGCTTAGCAGCTGCTTGAAATCCACAACCAATCACGTCCATGCAACCGTCATTGCAATTGCATGCAGACCAAGGTTAGCATGAAAAGGTAACGAGAAAGAAGATTTAAATATTTGATGACATGCAGGGTGAGATTATTGGTTATATTCTCACAACGACACTTCGTTTCTTTGACTACAAATTTTAAGTCACTCTAAACTAACCCTGAAGTTATAAAAAAAGCTTGGCTTAACCCTTAATTACAGCCTACTCTACAGCTTGTAATCAAGTTGCTGTTCCGAATTTTAATATAGTTCAAATATGAATTAATTTGAAACTTTGAATAGAATGGGTCTACCTCCAATCTAGAGGGCTTATTTTTTATTTGTTTATCCATTTTATTTATTTAAAGAGGGCTATGAAGGATACAATCTCATCGCCTCGCTTTACCACACAGTACAACCGATTTGCTGTCTTTGAACTTTTAAAACAAGGAGGTTATAAGAAAACAACGATCGTATGCTATTGTATATGACTCACGTAACACTGCTACGGATATAAGCCACTTGGTTAGGTTTATTCTATTTCTTCTAATGATGTTTTCTAAGCAGGCCCCCCACGTTTGATCTCGAATTTACATGCTTGTCATCATCAGTCTTCAGTTACACTTTTCTGTGACTATGTGCTTCATTTCGAACAGTCAGATAATTACCCTGTTCATTTAAACATTTCGAAAATAGTCCAATTACATTCAGTTATTATACCATGAGAAAACCAGGTTTTTTGTTATTCATTCCATAAAACAAATGAATTTTTAACAACATATGTTGCCACGAAAATGAATAATGCACTTTAAGTCGTTTGGCTTAGATTGAAAGTAAGAAGCCTAAGCGAAAAATTGTGGCATATCTCGCCAGTATCACACACACCCAATGTTAGTGCCTTTATATAAACGTTCTACGACGAGGCAGTGTAAAAACGACTAGAATGTGTGATACTTTCACTACTGGTCAAATTTTTGGTCTACATGCATGTTTATAGCATGAGATAAGCCTTCTCACCATCAATAAAGTAGAAAATTTAACCCACGAGTGGGATGACTTTAATTCAAGAGACTATGAAAGCAAAGCTAACCGATGTGCAGAAGAATTGCTATAAGATACAATAAATACAAGAGAAAAGAAAATACTCGCCACTCTAAGCGGGGGGATCCGTCCAACTCTTTTCATAAGACCTTAGCTTTTATTTCTTTGTCAGCATATGTCCTAAGTTATACTTTTCGATGACCTTTGTTCAGTTCGAAAGGTTTGATCCCTAGCTAAATAATATGTTGTTAGAGTTAGTGCGTTGATCACGGCTGTCGTATTGAACGCACATTTAAATTATAAAGTATACATTTGAATTTTCTGCACCTGAACCTTCAGGACTTATTATTAGTTGCTCACAATCATGATTTAAACAATCACCCTCTTCTATTATGAAACAAACAATTAGATTATTAATATTATCAACTGTTTAGGCATATTTGATGTTTGATCAATGATTAATAGGGAATAAACAACAATGCAGAAACTGTCAAGCAAATGGAAAGTGCACTTTTTATCGTTTCCCTGAATTATTTGATATCAGGTATTTGTCGATTGTTCCTATCTTCCTGTAAGAGTGAACTTTGGCTTCACCCGCCAGTATCACTCCTCTTTCAGTACTTTCAAATAAACGTAATACGACGTGGAAATTTCAAGAAAGCAGAGTGGGATTCTTCCACTTCTTTTCCGAATTTTCTATCTTTCCTTTTTTTTCCATTTCTCGTCTTGTACTTCTCTTCTTCCACTTATTTTTATCCGCTTCTGTCTTACTGTCTCTTCTTTAACTCCGTTTCTCGTCTTCCGCTTCTCTTTATTCGCTTTTGTTTTTCTACAACGAATTCTTTTGCTTTTTTTCTTTCGCTTCTTTTCATACTTCTTTTTTTTTCGTTTCTCTTCTTCCATTTGCCTTCTTTCGCTTCTCTTATCCTGCTTCTTTTATCCCGGTTCTCTTATCCCGCTTCAGTTCTTCCGTATCTTTTCTTCCACTTATCTACTTCTGATTCTCTTCTACCGCTTCTTTGTTGCCATTTCGCTTCTTCTGTTTTTCTTCTTTTGTTATTCTTCTACCGCTCCCCTTATTAAAGTTAACTTCTTCTGGTTCTCATCTTCTGACTCTCATCTTCCGTTTCATATCTTCCACTTATATGCTTTCATTTCTCTTCTATCGCTTGTCTTCTTATGTTTCACTTCTTTTATTTTTCTTCTTCCACCTTTTGCTTCACTTCACTTCACTTCACTTCACCCGCCAGTATCACTTCTCTTTCAGTATCTTCAAATAAACGTAATACGACGTGGAAATTTAAAGAAAGCAGAGTGGGATACTATCACTGCTGATCATTTTCTTGGTCTCCCATGACGGCCTTTTGCGTGAAATTAGCCCTCTCACCTACGATAAGGTGACAACCATGATCGTTGAGAGGGATTTTAAACTATATATTTCCGCATTGATAATATAACTTTGCTTCAAATCAAAGATCCTCAGAGAACTGTTAAGGCATGTTCCCAAAAGTTTGTAAGGATGAATACGTAAATACGATATATTTCTATATTACGTGCTATTACTTTAATTGGAACTTCTAACATTTATATAAAATGAAAACTTGACTATGTAAAGTTGATTCGATTCAGTCTAAACGTATAGAGAAACTATACAAAAAATTAAAATATGGTATCACCACTAGGACAAAACAAGTCTGTTGCTGTTCACTTCATAAAAGCTTGGATTAATAGAAGACGTTATTAGCTTGCACATTGAACAATGCACCTTTGATATTTATTACAGATAATAGCCTGGCTCTATAAACTATATTTGATTGAGCTTGTACTAAGGCTTGCTCGTGACAAAATCTGGACACTCTTATGTACGTATATGTCTAAAATTACTTCATCAACGCGTGAAACATTTCACAGACTGATGAACGTATGTCTGTTAATTGTGTAAAATCAATATTTGGTGATACTACAAGCCTTAAGATCGAAAGTGCAAAAAGGAATTGTTTGCGGTCGCAACTAAAATCCGGAAGAAAACTTGCAAATAAGCTTGATTTTCCTGGGGTTCGTAGTGAGCGGAACAAAAACGGATCTCAAGAATCACCTGAAGGACGCGAAGGTGAAGCAAATATTGCAGAAGAGACCTGATATGTCGGTACGTACTGTGTCAAGAAAAATAAAATGTTCCCAAATTTTCGTGTATAAAGGGTGTATTCGATAAAAATGGCACACAGAAAATCTTCTGTGACTTTTGAATCGTATGAGTAAAAAACCTAGAAATTTGAGTAGATCTTATCCATAGTGTTTTATTTACATCTGACAAGTTTCATAGTAAATCCAGTCATGTCGTCGAAACAAGAAATTGTCCGTGAGAAAATGTTGTGCACTCACAATCAAAATCCAGGGGCGTCCCACCGGTGGATTGCTAAAAGGCTTGGAATTGCAAATACAACTATGTCTCGTGTAATAAGAACCTTCAAGGTGCGTCTGAGTGTCCAAAGGAAGGAAGGGAGTGGTCGTAAAAGTGGTCCAATGGACAGTAAAATGGCCAGGAAAGTCGTACAACAATTCAAGAACCGTCCAAACATGTCAATTCGAGATGTCGCTAAAAATTCTAAGGTGTCAGTCGGTTTTGTGCAGAAAACCATGAAGCGTGCTGGGTTACATGTTTACAAAGTGCAAAAAGCCCCAAACCGGAATGAAAAACAAAACATCACTGCGAAAACCCGCGCCCGGAAACTTTACACGAAGCTGCTCACCAATTCCGGTTGCACCGTGATGGATGACGAAACATACGTCAAGGCCGACTTCCGTCAACTTCCTGGGCAAGAACATTTCGTTGCCAAGTCGAAGTTCGATGTTCCGGAGGATGTTCGAAAGAAGAAACTATCGAAATTTGCAAAGAAGTTTCTAATCTGGCAGGCGATTTGCGGATGAGGTGAAATAAGTGCTCCCTTCATCACTTCCGGAACAATAAACGGTGCGATTTACACGGAAGAGTGCCTTAAGAAGCGTCTCTTGCCATTCATTAAGAAGCACAAAGGATCAACTCTGTTTTGGCCTGATCTAGCATCCTGCCACTACGCTCGAAACGTATTGGAGTGGTACCGAGCCAACGGAGTCAATTTTGTGCCAAAGGATATGAACCCACCAAATTCACCGGAACTTCGTCCAATTGAAAAATTCTGGGCAATTATGAAAACGGAACTTCGCAAACATCCCAAAACTATAAAAACAGAGCTAGAATTGAAGAAAATTTGGGTAAAAACAACAAAAACACTGGGAAAATCGGTTGTATAAAATTTGATGGGTGGAGTGAAAAGGAAGGTGCGGGCATTAGGGATGGGAGAAGAAATTGAATTAAGAAATGTTGTAAATCAAAACTCATTAGTAGTTCTTCATTCCCTGATAATTTCAAGAAAATCCGATAATCAGTTTAATTTTGATGAGTATATATGTGTGTGCCATTTTTATCGAATACACCCTTTAATTCTAAGCACCGGCAAAGCATGAAGTCGTTCAATGTGAAAATTTCACCAAACTGTAATGATAAACAGATTGAAACGCCCAAAATCCGGGCTAGCAAGTTGTATCGCGAATATTTGACGAAGTTTTCCTGCGTGATAATGGACGATGAAACTTGGACGATGAAACTTGGACGATGAAACTGCGTGATAATGGACGATGAGACTTCAAGTAGCTTCCCGGGTTGTCTAATTAGACTGCCATACAATGGAACGGCGTAGAGGATCATTTCAGGACGAAGAAAAAGGCCAAGTTTCCGATTGCTACCATTCCTACGCAGCTACGATGCTCCCTCGCTATTCTGGCCTGTTTTGATCTTGTCACTACGCAAAAGGTGTTTTGGAATGGTATAAAGTCAATGGAGTCCATGTTGTACCGAAATAGGCGAATCCACCTAACTGCCCGGAGTTGTGACCTATCGAGCAGTATTGGGCTCTCGTGAAGAGAAAACTCTCTCAATATAAACAACAACCTACAACTATAAACAAATTTCGAAAATCTTGGACAAAAGCAGCTAAATCGGCTGCAGAGAAGTCTTCACAGACCCTAACGGCTGGAGTAAAATCAAAAGTTCATAGTTTCTTCATGCAGCCTAATTAAGCAACTGTAATTAGTTTTAAGATGACAAATATTGCACAATTGAATGAATAAAAAATGCATCTTGGATTGACCTAACAGAAAGTTTTATTTATTCCAAATTTAATTTCTCCAGATTTGGTCGCGAACAAGCCTTAATGACGCAACAGTAAGGAAATACTTCCCTAGTTCCTCTCGATTTGTCTGGTTAAGTTTACAGAAAAGGATTGACATTCCTGAAACGAAATCATTTACATATAAATTGCGATAAGTGCATGTTTTAGCACGTGCTCTCAACAAACCATTTACATATTTATCAAACCTGAAGCACTTATCTCGAACTCATTGAAATTCACTGAAATTGTTCATTCCCAATATCGAATCAACCTTTTAATATTCACACTTTTACATTCCCGAAAATCTGCCAGCCATTCAAGCGCAACTCGACCGTGTCATTCCAAAATTGGTATCTAAAAATGTAAAACATCACATGAACTCAATTTTGCCACACTTTACGATCATGTTTATCGTATATATAAACTGTGCTCAATGGTAAATGTATCGCCGCACTTTCGCTTTTTCTTTTACTTCGCGAACCGATTGCGTCGATTGTGTCATACATATTTTTTTTCGGCCTCAAAATCCGGCAATGGATGGCGCCTGCCTGCGTGAGAGAATGACTGGAAGGAATCTCGTTTCCTTGGCTGCGGTCAGAAAAAAAGCCAAAAAATTCTCCGACAAAATGTCATGGTAGAAATTCGCACTGCTGGCTGGGTACAAATTGTAGTGATTTTCTCGCGGGTCAAGATTTATCGCATTCCTGGAAAGGTTCATTTTCGAGTTGGGCAGTTTTAGCACGATCGATCCGAAATCAGTGGAGCAAAGTTTGCCGCACGAGATCTAGATCATCAGACGACAGCAGCGTGCCTTCGTGTCTGTCTGTGTGATGAGGCAGGTCAGTCAGAGAAGTGCTAAAGGTAAAAGGGTACCGAGAAGGGACGGACAATTAACCGTCAAGATCCGGATCAACCCGAGTTGAGCTAATTGCACCTCGACACGCACATTCTTTGGCCCAGTAAAACCTTTTATTTCACACCCATGGGTGACACTTGTGCATGCGAGTGAATTGAATTGCGAAATCGCTGTTGGAATTTGCTGACGAAAAATGGGCCGAATTTGCTGTAATCAGTTCAGATCGATGCGGCCAGATATGCAAGCGTTGAGTACGTATTGAATTACTTGTTGAAATTCTTGCTTAATTTTACATCCCAAATTTTACTACCATATCAAGAAGAAAACAACGCCGAATCGGAGGCCAACTCCCTCTCGACCGGCTTAATGGCACCATCGAGATTCTGCCAACCGCCCGCACCGACCATAATTACCAATAAGCCACAAATCCTTTCACTTGTCGCCGCAATGATGTCTTATTTGGCGCAGAACTCCACCCAATCCTCCAAGCGTCGTTTTGTCGTCCATAATCCTTCGTCGCACGCTCAACCGGAGATTAGTTTCGGAAGTCGTATGCGGAGAAGTGATGCCATTTAAGGTTTTTTTTTTCAGCAGCAGTATCGAATGATAGCCATAAGGATTGGTAGATTTTAATTCTTCAAAGTGCCCCGCACAGTGGAGGATTAAAAGAAATCGGTCTGGCTAGGATAATGTTCGAAAGATCCAATCAAAATTATGACAAAGGGTGCTTTCTGCATAAACATATATTCTGGTCGTTTCTTTCTACTGTTTAACTCCATCGACAGTTTTGCATGCACTAATGAAGGCACTGGAATTATGTCACAGTTTTTAATCTGCGTGTAGTGGTTGCAGTTTCTTAAGCCATCGATGGCGCCAGCATTATTTTCAGCCTACTTATAGGAGGTAAGCTGAATTTACTATTTAACTCCAGAAAATATAACACGTAAGGGAATTGTCTTTGATTTTGGGACTATTTTTTGGGATCCCTAGAAAAAGGGCTATGGACTGGGCAGTTCTTAAATATTTTCCAATCTCGACGGGTAGTTGATATTCATTGTGGTTCATTTAAGTTCATTTCTCACATTTTGAAATTCATATTGAAAATGAATTTGTTTTCATAAATGAATATCAAAGCATTTGGAAAATCAAACGTTCATTCTTCTGGTTGCGTTTGTTGTCACGAGTTATCATTTGATTTTCGAATGAAACTTATAGGTAGTCAATGTTGCCTGAAAATCCACACTATTGAACCTTACGAGCACGACTTTTATCAAGACTGATCCAGATCATAACTTTCGCTATCGTATCGTGATCGTACGGTTTTTGTAGTTAAGCTAGGTTATGCTTCATGCTGATATGATGGTACAACAGCGCTAGATTTAAGTTATCAAATTCTAATCTAAATTGTACAATTAATAATTTCAATTTTTTAGATAATATTTACCTAGTACTAGATGGTCACCCACAATTGAAACGTTGCGGATGCGTTGACGTTAATTTGAAAGAAAATCTATAGAAAAACTGTCAAATTCACGCAAACGCATCCGCACGTATCAATTGTGGGCCAGCCATAAGTCTAGCCGTAGATTATGTTGTGATGTATGCTTGATATTAAGGTAACTGTATTATTTTAATCGTTACTTGTTTGTCTCTGGTAAGTTTAGTTCTGGCGCTTTGAATGTTTTCGTTTTTACTCACTTTTCGTACTTAACGTACACGGTATTGAAAAACTACCTAAAATAAGCTTTTTTTGACGCAACCGTAAACTATCGTTCAATAAGGTAAATTAGGTATATATAGGTTTATCTAAATTAAGCTTAACGGGGGTAAACTATCAAGTAGGCAAATTGAAACAATCCTTTAGAAGCCAGTGGTGGGTAAAATTAACTTACTAGGTGGTAAAACAAATATCTACATGAACCAGACCATATTAAGCGAACTTTGGGTAAATTTATCGCTGTTTCGATCAGATAAATAAAAATAGATAATCGTGCTATACATTTATAATGATTTATTTCTTATTGAAGTTTCTTCCATTACACTTAACCGAGTCCATCGTTATGCGATTCCAACAAACTTCCTCCGACGTTAGGCTCAACGTTCAGATCAAAACAAAAATCGATTTTTGGTATACAGACTCAACCGCCGACGCAAAACAAGGAATAGCCGAGGAACTTCGTGACAAGGCCGAACCTGCTTTTGTAAACTGACACTTCATTCGACGATTTCACTCAAATGTAAGCACAGCTCCTAATATTAACATTACAATTAATTAGAAGAATCTTCTTTGATTTGGTAGACTATGTTTTTGAGATTGAACTAATTTTCAAGGGTAATCAGTTTACAAAAGGAGATTCAGATTTCTTCTGAAGTACTCACATTTACCAGCTAGGTGCACCAGTAGACAAGCGATATCCTGCGTCCTCCGGGAAAACAACACGCAACACACCTATGCTCCTTTACATTTCGTCGCTTCGTTTTCGAACTTTTTTTTCACCCACCGCGGAGTTGTTCAAAAATTAAGTTCTTTTTTACCAACCTGTACACAGAAAAAGTTTAACAAACTCTTAGAATTTCTTCTCGTTTGATTCCAAGCCAGAGCAGACATAAACAACAAAATTATTTGTAATATTCCATGCGCCATACAACAATGTTTGCAATCTTTCATACAGCACGCTAGATTCAGGCATTAGCTGGCTTTAGTTTACGTGAAACATCCCAGCATTGTCTGCCCTAATCTAACATTCCCTTTATGTGCATTAGATAACGCAGAAAATTCAACATTTCTTTTCATCTGTGCAGGTAAAGTATACATTAATCCACCGTTTAGTAAAAATGAACCAACAGAGCATATGTATTCTACCTAATAAGATACTATAACGTGTTTACTTAAATTTAAGTAGTTTAAACACAAACTTTCAGTACTTTTTATTTTCCGTGTACCGTTCATGTTACCTGTCATATTTTCCCCCAATCTACTGCTGTATGTAGGGTACATGTGCCTTGACTCAGCTTATTATGCTACGGTCGCTTACAATTTCCTTCATAACTCATATGGTGATTGAGCTAGAAACGATATTCAACTAGTTATACCATTGCTTAGACATTCTCAATAAAGCATTTGCTGTTCTGAACCATGGTAAGATATTTAAATAATTTTATTAAGTCGAAAACTTTTGACGAGTATGGACGTAATTTTGGTCTATAAGCACAATTTTGCAACTTTGTCTCATCATTAAGTATTCTTTTTCAACATAATCGTTGTTAAGTTTATTTTTATTATCTTCTTAGGTATTCAACTGAAAGATATGTTCGTTAAATTCAGCACAAAATATAACAAAACAAATTAAAATAAACATACTTTAAAACACCTTAATGACTTTCAAATATGACCTATTGGCCATTTCATTTCAGAAAATTAAAATTTTAACGATATTAATATAATCATTTTGATAGGTAACAACTACATTGGCCCATGGTTGGGATCATTGGTAATAATGTGTCCCTAAAATTGGGTCTACGGTGTTTTTGTAAAATCATTGTTCATACTTCTTTGTGAATTGCTAATTTATAACATGTAACTAGTTTATCAACATCTAGAATGCATTACTAAGCATATCAGTTCAATTTAGCCAAATTTACGTCATTTGAAGACAATGACGATAATTTGTTCAGCTTAACTATGAAACCATGGTTGCAAAAAAGTTTAGGAAATCGAAAATATCACTCAAGTTTATAACTATAAATTGAAGCATAATGACTCAACTGCTTCAAAATAAATCGACCAACATGAATATGCCGATTATAGCAGGATTAATGACATTTTTGATACATAGGCCAAATGGAAGTGCTAGGCTAACATTACATCCTGTTACCCTACAGAGTGCGGCAGAAAATAATGCGAAAATGTTCAAACTTGAGTATTGGGTTAATTCGTCTAGCTAATGAATAATTTCTGTCGAAAGTGTATTTGTTTATTTTTACTTTCAAGTGCTGCATCCAAACATTCTATTTGTTTTATTGCAAATTCGTCAAAATGTTCGCAAAATGACCAGTTTGTTGTTCGCCCAGAAGAAGCCGAAAGAGATTGCCTAGGTGGTAGGGTGCCATTTGACAACAGTTTACCACATAAAAAAGTCCCTGCAGGATGGTCCTAAGCAGCGGAAGCCGGGGAACGAACGTCCGCGCTTTGCACGCACGCCGAACGTGATCAAATCGGTCCGTGGAAAAATTGCTCGCAACCCGGTGCGTTCCATTAGAAAACTCGCAAAGGAAGTCAATATTTCGGAGAAATCCATGCGGAGAATCATCAAAGAAGACCTGCATGCATTTTTTCAGGGCCAGAGTGAAACGCCGCTCGATTACGGACCGGGTCAAGGAACTACGAGTGACTCGTTCCAAGAGATTGCTTTCCTTGTTGAAGAAGGAAAAAATGATAATCCTGTTCTCCGACGAAAAGCTTTTCAGCATCGATGCTGTGGCCAACAGCCGCACGGACCGATTCATTTCACCGCAGAAAATGGAGAACGTTCCGGAAACAGTGAAATTCAAATTTCATACCAAACATCCGGCTGGTGTCGCGATGATTGGCTTGGTGGCATCCAACGGTTTGAAAATGCCGCCTGTTTTCATTGATGCTGGAGTTAAAATCAATACCAAAGTGCATATCGGTAATTTAAAGCACCAAGTGCTTCTCTGGGTGAAGACCAACTCCGAGGACCAAAACGTTGTCCTACAGCAGGATGGAGCGCCGTGTCACACGTCCATTCGAACCCAATAATGGTTTACCGATAACATGAAGTTTTGGCCGAAGGATTTGTGGCCCCCTAGCAGTCCAGATCTTAATCCGTTGGAATATTTGATTTTGGCATATGTTGAAGCACGAGCCTGCAAAACATGACACCCTAGTGTGAAAACCCTGAAGTCAACCATAACACGCACATGGCAGTCAATGTCGGAGGACTACGTCCGAAAGGCATGCTCTGGCTTCCGGCGTCGGCTCGAGGATGTTATTCATAAAAATGGAAGACACATTAAATAAATTGGTTTAAAAGGAATTTATAAAGATAACTGCACTCGAAAATGTTGATATTATTGCTTGAATTAGTTGAAAATGGGATTTGAAAGAAATAGAACAAATTTCCGCATTATTTTCTGCCGCACCCTGTAGGGTTACGATATCTTTTCAACCGTTAGTCTTCGGGACGATCAACTTTAGAACTTAGAATCTATAGTCTAAAACGTAGCTTTTTTGGCAATCCAAAGTTGCGACTTGTGTTAAATTATCTTCACTGAATCTTTTGGAAGATCGACAGACATTTTGAAAAATCTGGGATATTCCAGGTCATCCAAACTGTGTTTGAGTTTATAACTTAGGATCTACAGTTGTTATTGAAGCTTTTTTAGCTCTACAAATTAGCGATACATAATATATAAAGTAATTTGCATCTTTTCAAAGGTCAACTCTATGAGATAATCAGGGATGTTCGAGATGATTTAAACTTAGGATCTGCAATACCATCTGCAGCTACTGTTATAGCTTTTTTAACTATACTAATTTATGATATGTATTCTTACATGTTCACTGAGTCTTCTGGAAAAACGACAGACATTATGCAATAATCTGGGATGTTCTGGGTCATTCAAACAGTACTGAAGCTCAAAACATGGGATGTACAGTTGTAACTACAGTTTTAAGGCTAGACAAGTTTCCGTTATGAATTGAAGCATGTTCAATGGATCTTCTGGGATATTCATTCCAGAATGTTCAAAACTTAGGATCTACCATTGAAACTGTAGCTTTTGGAAATGCAACCTACTTTATGAGATAATCTGGGATGTTCTAAGTCATGCAACCTGTCCTGAAGTACTAAACTTAGGATTTATAAATGTACCTGTAGCTTTTTCGACTATACTTAGCTTCGATATGTTTTCAACCATGTTTATCTGGAGTCTTCTGGAAAGTCAGCAGATATTATGAAATGATCTGGGATGTTCTATACCAGCCATATGATTCTAGAGCTCAAAAATAAGGATCTGAAATTTTAACTGTAGCTTTTCAGGCTACACAAATTTACGATATGTATTCAACCATACTCATTGGATCTTCGCGTAGAATTCTAAGTCATCCAAACTATTATGCAGTTCAGAACTTAGGATCTATGATTGGTCGTGGTTCTGCCAGATTGCACCAAGCGACATATGCGTCATTCGTTGTAACTGTTCTCATACAGTTCTCACCATTCTAGAAAGGGATCACTTAAATTGGCTATTGGTTACAAACTTCAAGTACCACTGATCTAGTTCATCTTCAAATTAAAAAGGTCTGTTTGAATATGTCGGACAAAACTGCTGATTTTCGATAGGCGCTTGGTGCAATTTGCCAGAACCCCGACCAATTGTAACTGTGGCTTTTTTAGCTGCAAAGTTATTTTAGAATGATCTAAATTATCCCATAATATCTTGTGACTTTTCAGAAGGTTCAATGTACATGGTTGAACACATATCGCAACTTGGTACAGTCGAAAAATCTATTGATTCAATAATAGATTCTAGGTTTTTAACTCAAGAATAGTTAAGATGACCTAGAACACTCAGATTGTCTCATATTGTCCGTTGAACTCATATCGAAACTTTGTGTTGTCGAAAAAATTCAATTACAGCTCTTGATACTGTTTTGACATTCCCACAGTCATCATTTCTTCACCTTTAGTGCGTTTTATTAACCTCGAGAGGCGATTTGATGTTCGGAAATCTCCTTCCCCAAGTTCAACACATTTCAACACTCCAGGTGAGAGTTCTTGATGTGTCGCAAACAGTAGATTAACCCAAATGTTTTCGGACTGAATTTGGAATTGTGACCCAGAATACAACTCAGACCCGCGTTCCCAAAACGTAGTCTGTTTCGCACTTTTTAGGACAAATTGTCTTTGTCCTCTTAAGCTAATAAACGGTTTTCGTGAAAACGTCTCAGCTAGAGCAAAGTACGTTAGCTTCAAAGCACAGCTTGCTCTGATGAGCACGAAATTGATGACAAAACTTTTTTTTTAATTTTCCTTCTGCAGAATCGATAATCGGAGTTCCATCCAATAATTACAACACATATCCATAGAAAAGGATAATAACAAACTGATATTATCTAAGTAACAGGTTCTGCTATCCCAGATAACAGTTAGATTTCAGCTGTTATCGCAAAACAAATAAATTTTGACAAATCTTACTAGTTGATTGTTAAATAATAAATATTATCCCGATGCTTGAACAAGACATTGTGATATTTACCAAAACATTTTTTTCAGTTATTAGCATGAGAATTAGATATCTGAATTTGAAACTATTGCAATAATTTTGCAAGATTTGTTAATAAGATGATCTCATTGATAAAAAAATCAGTCATTGTTATGCTATCTTAGGCGATTGTTATTAATTCAGGCTCAATAATAACATATTCAGTTATCAAACTTTGTTAATCTGGTATAAGAATTTGTTAGCAATTTGGTATAACCCTTTGCTCGGGTTCACATATTAGTCTATCTATCACGCAGCACGTCCAACATCAATCAACATTTTTTTAGAACATTTACATTACTTATTTATTTATATTTCTTTCCTTAGTCGCTGTGCTCCCATCCATTCTAATTCCAACGGCTTTACTTCCTTTTCGAAGAAAGACGTGATCAGAGATTTTCTGGCTCCGAAAATGCCAACGGTGCCAACGGGAATCGACCAGACCTACTGGGTGAGTGGCAATCCCGCTTACCACTATACTAAAGCTCGATTCAAAGTAAATCTGGACGCATGGTTTAATACGCCACCTAGTCCCTGGTGGTTGGAACGAATAACGTTTGACAGGCATTGGTTGCTGTTTAATTGACGAAGAAATTTGTGAAAAGTTTTGCTCGATTGATCGACTCATCTCGAAATTACGGATCATGGAACTTGAGAAAAGAAAATTAATTGTGCACAAACATCTAGAGAATCCTTCGTGGTCTGCCTCAAAAATAGCAAAAGCGTTAAAATTCCCAAAGTCAACGCAGTTGTCTTGTTATCAAACGTAACAAGGATACTCTGAGTGTGGAAAGAGCACAGCGCATCTATCATAAAAGTGACACTAGGGACAGAGAGCTGAGGAGAGAGGTGTCAAAGTACCTGAAAGGCAACACAGGTGTCTCCATACGTGATTTGACAAAGAAATATGATTCCAACTTTTCCACCGTGCGTAACATCCTTTCAAGAGAAGAGTATAAGTCTTTTTGGGCCAGTAAACAAAAAGTGCCGAGCACGATTACTATACGAACGAGTTTTGACGAAATTTGATGGCTGTATTTTGTATTTGTTGTGGCGACGAAACATATGTCAAAATGGATTATAAACAAATTCCTGGACGAAAATTTTACCTGGCAACTACTCTAAGGAGGTACTAGAATGGTATACTGCAAACAATGTTAATTTCGCCCCAAAACAGATTAATCCTCCGAATTGCCCTGAGCTCAGACCGAACGAAAAATATTGGGCAAAATTTCGAGGATGCCAAGAAGAAGTGACAAATGCACAACGAATGCGTTTAAAGTGGAATAAGTTCGCCGGTACAGTGTCACCAGGGACTGTGTAGAGCATGATGGCATCGATCAGAAGTAAAATGCGACAGTTCGTTCGAAACGGTGAAATGTAATAATTTGTGATACATCGTTTGAAAGCTGAATAGATAAACATTTAAACGTTTTAATCAACCGTGTATATTGTTTAATTCTTGAGTTATGATCACTTGAATGCATCCAAATTTACTTTGAATCGGGCTTTACTGGCACCGTAATTTTGTTTCTTTAATTAGGAGGTTATCCTTATTCCCAAATTCAAGCCTACAAATGTGAACGATTTCCTATGTCTGTTATGTACAATTACTTTTCTCGCATAGTCCTAATCTCATCTGGCGATGATTTATGAATACATCCAGCTACCTTCCATGTGGCGCCAATAACTTACCACCAGCTGTGAAAACTACGGTAAGCGTCAATTTGTTTATTCGAATCTAATTTCCATAGATAACCGAATACACTTCCATTAAACCATCCTGAAGGCTAATCCGGCCTCCGAGAGCTGAATTTTTTGTGCTGGCAGATGGATGAACCAATCCACAGCCAATCTCGCGAACTTCATTAGCCGAGTTTCTCACCTTGCTTTTTTTTTGTGCTTGATCTTCCACACTGCCCGATGCACCCACGCAGTCAGTAGACGACGACGACGACGACGATGACCGTCAACAAATTTTTGGATTCATTAAAACTGCTAAACGAATCTTGCATGCATAAAAACAATTTCGCCTTTTGTCGAGCAGTTCCACCCAGCGCAATCCGCCAACTGTGCATTTCGGTCATTTCCTGTTTGATTTACGACATTTTAGCACTTAATCAAGCGAACACGCTGGAGCCGGCCAGCAAGTTGGGGGCGCTCTGGACAATGCATGTAGCTACCACCTTCTACCACCTTCGGTTGGTAAGTGGTAGCTTTTGTTTGGTACGGGGCTTCCCACGTGCAGGAATGAAGTGGTGAGGGCTGGCAGAGATTATTTGACACAGAGAAAAAAAATGAATGAAAACAGTTCTTGAGGTCATTGATTGCTTCTGTGTGAGGGAATAATTGAGGGAGTGGCCTACTTTGTCAGGCAAAGAGTAAGCTGCATTTTGTGATTTTTGTTTTCGATTGGAAGCTTATTTAATCAGCTTTGATTAGGATTGCTCTGTATAATCTTGAATCTACACATATCAGTGTAATAATTCCTATATGCATCCCACAGTGAATTAAGGTCGGTAACGTGTTTGGAAGAAATTTCTTTTTCTATTCCAAACCAGTAGCAGTATCCACCTGAAAAGAACGAAAAATAAAATTGGAATTTGTAAGGTTGCACTGCAAACTAATGGGAGCTGTCCCTTTTATACAGATAAAAAGAATTAATTTTAACAAGCACGTGAAATATCCCCTTGTTCAATTCTAAGCCAAAGGGGGCGTTAACAACAAAATTGTTTGCAATATTTCTTGCGCCATACAACAATATGTCCAATCTTCTTTCAACAGACTTAATTCAAGCATTACATGTGGCTTAAAATTACATGAAATATCTCTTTATTTTTTGCCAAATCTAGCATTCCCTCTGAGTGCATTAGAAAACGCAGACAATTAAATGTTTCTTTTTATCTGTGACTTCCGCTTGATTATTCCGTAAGTGAAAGTGACATTTCATTCCAAGCAGATCAACTGTCAAAATTTCGCTTGGAAATATTGATAAAAATTCCGTAACCTCTATACTTTTTTAATCGATACTGGCCTTTAGGCGATAGGACATTGAAAAGACCGGTTTATTATTATAATAATGTTTGCTTACTTCCAGTAATAACATCATGCAAACATATTTGAAAATCTTAAATAAATTTCCCCAGGGTGATACATTTATGTTTTGACGTGCAGTTATTTCCATACACAGCAAAATACAAAAAAAAAAAAATCTAAGAACGACTAAACGCAACGTCGTTATTGGACACGGAAATACGAATGTTAAAACAAAATAAGTGGAATTCATACAAACAGAGTAGGTGATATTAAACCATTGTTCTATTTGCCATATATTTTGTGTACATTCGCTTTTCGAACAACATTGCATTACATCGCAGTTTTGAAATGATTGATGTGCCTCTACTTCCATATGGTATTCAATTTTTTTTTGCTATACACTGTGTACAGTCCTCAATTTTTCGGAAGCTCGAACTTGTGCTCGCTCGACTTGTAAACACAGTTTTCGTATATTCAACACAAGTCTCATAAATTGTGAACTATATTCATATTGCTTGTCATGAACAAATATCTTTCATTGCACCTTATTCGTACGGTACACGAAACGAATTGTGGGTAGACCAGCCAATCAACGCTCCTTTTCTATTGTATCCAAACATGTTGATGTTGCTGCTATGGTGGCAAAAATCATTTCCATTATTATGTATGTTTTTATTGCGTAAAGTACGATAATTAAATTATAATGTTTTGAAATTGGAAATATCTTCCCATCATCATGGGATCCCCGTAGTGAACAGCAATTTCTGCTAGAATCAAAGATGTGAAGAGACTGGGATCCCATGATGATGGGAAGATATTGCTAATTTTAAAAAATCATTTGTTTGGATCGAAATAAAATTGACAACGTCACACGCTTCGAATTGAAAATTGTAACTTCATCTGCCTTCAATTTTCTACTTTTCACGAATCACCATAGCCTTGAGAAATAGGTGTAGGTTTTAAAACGAACACCATTAGGTCGAATAGGTCCTAAACCGAAGGGAATAGGCTAAATGGTTCCTTAGGTCAAATTTAGGAAAGTAGTAGATTTTACTTCATGTTTCATAACATCTCTGGTAACGAACTTTCATGGGACATTATTTCTTCTTTGAAGCATGTGCTGTTCTTCTTAACTTCAATACTTTCAATTTGCTAACAAGTCTTGTGAAAGACTGAATTCATTGTTTCTTGTAATCTTCGTGTCATGAGTCCAATGAACTTTCATTTTCTTATTTCAAATTTTTTAATATGCCAGCGTGCTCTACACACCGAAATTTCGGTAATCCATTTTTACCGATAATTTCGGTATGTTTACTTTGTGCATTTTTCGGTACCGACTTTTCCGTAGTTTGGTCTTAGTATGTATGGAACCAATGAACTTGTTTTGGAGATTTTAACATCTCTCGATTATAAGCTGTTCAAAGTTTCCTCATCTGCTAATAGTTAGAAAGTTAAAGTTAGAACTTAGTAATATCATAGACTAGCTCTAAGACCAGTAGGTCCCGAACAAATGCGATTTTTTTCGTGGCTCAGTCAGTACCAACTCGGTAACAACTTGACAGCTCCAGAGTAAGGTCAATGTACCCCGATAATTTTGGTTCACTGGTTCTGTCAAATCGAATGAAACCTAGAACAAATTATCAATTGAACGTATTTCGTACATCGAATGTTATTTTCAATGCTGTGGAGCTCATATTCGTACTTGATGAATATAATGCTAACGATATATTGTTGCTTTTCCTTAATGTTAAATGGTGGATATTTTAACCCTCCTCACGGAGTATATATTGGAGCATTGACACATTCGAGACTTAGACTACTAGCCAAATATTGAATAATTTAAAAACCGTAATACTAAAAACACTCCGAAATTTTCAGTACTGGAAAACTATCCGGAAGCTAGCAAGACGAGACTAAAAAAGCAGCCTACACGCTAAGATTAAAATACCTTAAATTAGGTATTTATTTGGTCTTAAAAAAGGTATTTTTTACAATACCTAGAACCCAATACCCAGTTAAATGAAACGTTAATAAACACTACTTTTCTTCTGAAATTGAAGTCATGGTCATCCAATAGAGGACATTATTATTTACCAAAATTTATATAAATTGATGGTCACTGAAGCAACGCGGTCGCCATTTTCTAAGCGAAAACTTTCTCATTTTGCTTATTATTCTTTCCTCATGTTCAATATTTGAAACAATAATGACGATTCCGATTAAAAATAGCCAGAAAGTTATGATCAATTGCAGTTTTGGATATTATGATGTTTACCCTTACTTTAGCTTTAAGCCCAGTATGCAGCTGACAAGCAAAGACTTGAAGTAATTTTTGCCATTTTTACCGAAATAATTTTGACTGCTTCAGTATGGATGAAACGTCAGTTTCTCTTGCGGAATAATCCAAAGGAATATTATTCCGCAAGGAAAAGTGACAGCACCATTAAGATTACCTGGGCAGACGTTACTAACGTTACGAAGTTTGTCCTCTTTTTCAGCTGCATACAAGGTTAGTTATTCCGAGAATAAAAGCATTTCTTGACCATTACTTGTCCTATCCTAATGCACATTACTTTTGAGCTACATAAGGAGTGTATCGAATATAAGCTATCCACATACATTTGCGTTGTACGCATGTATTTGTGGTGGTTTTTTATGTTCTGAACACTGCATGCTGTGCGTTTGACTGTCAGCTTTCTTTTGTTTACTTGTTTGAGCGGTTCAAATTCTGCGTTTTCAAAATGTCGCGTATTGAAAAGGAAGTGAAAATTAAGGTTCTGGACACATGGCTAAGTGAGAAGGGTATTACTATACGAAAATTGGCGAAGCGGTTTGGAATTCATCATGCGAGTGTTAAAACCATCATTAATAAGATTGGGGAACACTATTCTTTGGATGAGCTACCAGGAAGAGGTAGGAAACCCGGTTCTTCCAACCCGACACTGGAGCAGAAAGTGGTATCTCTAATCATGAAGAACAAATCAATGTCAATACTGTCGGAACGAGGAACGAGTGTCGGAATGATCCAACGTATCAGGAGGCGAAACCACCTGAAGACCTACAAGAAGCAGAAAATCTCGAAACAAAGTACAGAACAGAAGAAGCGAGTAGCAACAAGGGCCCGGAAATTGTATTCGCGTCTTTTGCAGCGTCCGGATGCATGCGTTTTGATGGACGATGAGACCTATGTAAAGGAGGACTCAAAAACCCTTCCAGGTCCACAATACTTTACTGCCGTCGTTGGGGAGGATGTGAGCGATGCGGACAGGTCGATTCAAGTGGAGAAATTCGGTCGAAAGGTACTGGTATGGCAAGCAATATGTTCCTGTGGTTTGAAGTCAACCATTTTTTACACTACCGGAACTATAAATGCAGGAAATATATCGATCTGAGTGTCTCCAGAAGAGATTGTTGCCTTTATATAAGAAGCATAGTACACTTCCACTGTTTTGGCCGGATTTAGCGTCGGCTCATTATACCAAAACCACTCTCAATTGGCTTGCGGAAAAGGGTATAGATTTCGTTGAGAAAAATATCAATCCACCAAATTGCCCTCAGCTTCGACCCATCGAACGTTACTGGGCAATCGTGAAGAGGGTCTACAAGAAGACTGGTAAGGCAGCTGGGAACATGCAGGAGTTCAAAGAAATTTGGGCTCAAGCGTCCAAAAAATGCGATGCATTCTATCCAAAGTTCGAAAATTCGTGAAGGAATAACTTAAATTTCATCCGGTCTTCATTATGTTCAAGTTTAACCTCGTACAATAAAGGATCAGGATAAAGGATTTTTTGTTTGAATAAAATATCGGTTTTCAATATAATTTGAAAGAAGGTTTGTGGATAGCTTATTTTCGATACACTCCTTATGGTGTGCCTGGCACACTGTTCTTAGCGACTCACCCTTTGGCTTCACTCCAACGGGTTTTCCTTCACTAAGAGAAAAAAAAAATCGAAACGTGTTGTGTACGATCTACTGTGGATTGTAGATAGACGGTACATGAAGGAGGCGAATGACCACAAATTTCATCAGTTGCTGGGGAAACCACCCATCGTGCACACCACGATAATCGGTCAACTACGGTGGGCTGGGCATGTCGTAAGAATGTCGGACGACAGGCCAGTTAAAATGATGCTCGAAAACTATCCGACGGGTTCAAGAACAAGAAGCCCTCAACGAGCAAGGTTGATTGATCAAGTAGAAGGCGACATGCGGAACCTCCGTAGACTGCGAGGCTGGAGATTTATGGCCATGGACCGAATACAGTGGAGACAACTTCTGTGTTTAGCAGAAGCCTTACCGGCCTAGGTCAGATTGGCAAGTAAAGGTTAGTAAAATTCATATCTCCATAACGCAATGTCCGAATGGAAAAAATTGATACCGTTTTCTTTGTTGTAGCTTTCATTTGACACATTGTAACGTGGTGCGTAAATTTGGACCAATTTTGTATAAATGTAAATATGTAAATACTAGATTTGTAGTTCAAGGTAGTGTAAATAGTAGATTATGTGTTTCAAATTAGATGTTCGTTTCCAATTGGATTCTTGTTTTGTACATTTACATTGTACATTTGTAGGGTTTCTTATTGCATGATAGGTGGAAGCTTTTTTATAGAACGCTAGGATGAAAGTTTGTTTTTATGGGAGGCTACATATGCGAAAGAGATGGATATCAAATGAACACCTGAATACAATACAATGGCTAAGCCGAACATCATTTCTCGCGTCCGATTCAATTTCTTTGATTCCGTGGTTTCTTGGGCAATGGAGGTTTTAATCCCAGCCATTACGCTACCGAATCGGCTGGAAAACAGTTGTGTTTGACGCGGTTTTTAAGTGTTTCAAGTGTTTAGTCAAAGTTTTTAGAGTGCTTTTGTGTAGCATATGCGTTGCAAATAACTCGTAAAATCGAATTAAAATTGTGAATACGTACAAAAAGCTCGTTCGACGGGTTTTTTGTGTTGTACGTTTAATATTCCTCGTTCGGCGATCGTGGATGCTGAAGAATTTGATTTGAGCGATTTGGTTAACGTCGTCTGCAAGAACGCCAGACTCGTGCGCCCTGCAAAGGCCCGCCTTATCAGGTAGCTAAACGGAGGAGAGTGAAGCTCGCTCGGAAAACTAGCGAAGTTATTCCGACGGTCGCCAATAATCCGTCGTGTTTCCACCCTACGTTACAATCCTTGTGGAACCGATACCGAGAGCGCGGTTTCAGTGATCCGTTTTCAAGTGTCGGACACTGAACCGGACCTTATCCAAAATATATAGTAGTCTTCCTTAGCCCCGCTCGATCATAGCGGAAAGGTACGCGAAGCCGGGTCGCTTGGAAAAAGGGACTCCTATATTGAAGAAGACGGTCAATTCCGGACGTTCTCGACAAAATATAAATCGGAAGCCTTCCGTCCAGCCGCCACTCTTCGGCGCATCTTCAAACGTTCACTGTTCTCTATATTTTTGAATCACAGATCGTACCGCTCCGACGCTTACAGCCTCTTCCTTGGCCAATTTTCTTAAGGAGAGTCCGCTCACAGTCCGCTCCATTTGTGCACGATACTTTTTCGTTGTTCTGGAGTGGGACCGCGCATTTTGATAGGTAACACAAAACTGAGCACTTTTTTGATGCTATGTCATTCAGAAATGGGCAAACAAAAGGACGCAACCAAAACAAATTGAAATAGTTCATTATATTCAAAGTGACCGTTAAAATAAGGTGTGCCTATACTTTCTGGAACAGTCGCTAGTGTTAAGGATCACAAGCGGGTAGTTCAAACTTTCAAGTGGAACCCCAACAGTTCAGTTCGAGATGTGGTGAAGAAACTGAATCTTACTAAAACTTTCGTTCAAGATGCGAAAAAATGTGAAGGACTACACACGTACAAAGTCCAAAAGGCGCCTAATCGCGATGAACGGCAGAATACGGTAGGTAAGACACGCGCACGGAAGGTGTACCTAAAGAAAACCCTCGAAAACGTCGACTTCCTCTTCTGAGGACACACGATGGTCGTACGATATTCTGACCGGATTTAGCCTTGTTCCATTACTTGAAAGACGTTTTGGAGTGGTACAAGGCTAAGGAAGACAATTTCGTGTCGAAGCATCTCAACCCCCCGAACGCACTGGAACTGTGGTCAATTGAAAAGTACTGGGCCATCATGAACCAGGCACTTTGGAATCATCCTAAAGAAGTAAAATCGGAGGAAGATATGAAGAAAAAAATGGATTGCCACACAAGACAAAGTTTATACAAATGTTGTACAGGACCTTATGAGAAGTATAAAAAAGGAGGTTCGTGCATTTGGATATGGAATTGAAATTGAATAAAACTTACATGGGAAAGTATTTATAACAAGTTTTATTTTACTCCCTGAAAGTTTGAAGATTATTGGTTGAACGGGCGAATTTTGCCGAATATTTGTGTGTGTCGCAATTCTATTCCACACACCCTTTAGTAAATCTAAGGTCAGTTTTTTGTAATTGTATATTAATAAATTGTATTTGTATCGTTATTTTTATCCGGGAAACCGATGTGACATTATTTGTAACGCACACACATTTACACATACAGTTTCTAAACCTAAGTTTTCGTTTTGCCCACCATCTCAAACTGGCAAAATAGAAAGCATATGTTTTTACAGTGTCATTCCACTTTTTTTTTCAACCAAAACTGCAGATCAATTTATACAGGAAGCACCGAAAACGTATTGTGGTTCTTTAGTCTGCGAATGAAAAGTAGAGATTCATTCGGATTAAACTGATACCTATACTGTAACTGGTGGTGTTGATGTTTAAGCTTTCTGTGGGTGAAAGAAAGAAAGAAAGAGAAAGAGCCGCGTGCCGTGAGCCTTAGGTAATGAATGTTTATGGGTTTTTAAACAACAAACAGCTCTAAATATTGTGGTTGGGATTTGCGAAGGCGTTCGTCCGGAGGCTGTTCACTTCGAGCACCAGCAGAGTTTCCAAAGCTGAGCATAAATTCAGCGATTTACCGATATCATCTTGTGATGGTTTTTGGTAATTTATATCCTGTTCTGTTGAAAGAAATGATGTGGAAGCTCATCTCGTTGAACGGGAGAATTCAATGACGATGTTGTTTTAATGTCAACGACATTTTGACGAGTCAATCAAAGTTTTGCTCATCGTGGCATGCTGATGTGCAGTATTGTAAATAATCATTTCGACTCATTTGGAATATACTGATAACATATTTCAAAAGCTGAATTATTTGTTAATTTCTAAATGAAGTATGCAAAGTTGTAACTTTTGACTAATTATTTTATTAAGTCTCACAGTTTACTACTCTAGCTGGTCTTAATTTAAAAAGTGATATTGTTAGTTTCAATGATGGAAATCATTTGAATATTCCGATATTGCGTTCTCACGTCGTTGGTTCTAGAGTTGGAGCAATACATTGTGAAATAAATTTACGTGATATTTTGAAAATCAGCTTCTGGAGCAAGTGATCGACAAATGAATTGGATCAGGTCGAAATGATCACCCACAACACCGCTGATGTGACTTTATTAATTATTTGAAAGATATCCTTTCAAAGACTGTAAGAACCAAAAATCACTGGTAACCCGCCTCCCACTTGATTTTGGAAAGGAGTACTTAATTTTTAATGCCATTTACTCAACGGTCACTTTTATCATCCAAACGCCCGAGGACATAATCCATTGCACAAGTGCATTTTGAACGTTAGTACTTTTATTTTACCGGCAAGGACCACTGAAATATAAAAAAAAACATATAAAAGTTTTACGCATGTGCATAAACCGTACGATTTTATTGTAAATAAAATCATGGTTGAGATTTATTGTTATTGTTTGTTTGCAGTTCGGGCTCTCAGGTATCCACCCGTGAACAAACACCGATACATTCGAGGCTGCCTCCCCCGCCTCCGTAGGATCAGACAAAGGAACTCGTCGGCTGGGCGCGTGGCCAACCTGACCCAGGCGTGTGTCCAGCCAGTCGAGCGGCAATATTGCTTCATTGAGAGATAATGTCGAACAGAATGCAGCAACAACAAACAAAAAAAGCCTTAGCGTGGGAGGTCAGAAAAGTTGACTTATTTCAATAAATTGCGGAACGACGAAGACCGGAAAGACAATGGCCATCGTCGAGGGCCGCCCATGGCCCAGGCAGTGCATTTAAATCGTTGAACCGTAGCGACACGAGGCTGTCAGGAGGTAACACCCTTCATTTTATTTTATTTCTGTCTGGTCAAGTCAACAGTTTCACTTTACGCCCCCATTGAATGTGTTTTGTTTTGCAAAAAAAAAACCATGTCGAGATGCATCAAGTGAAATCTTTGGGGGCAGTAGGTTTTTTTGGCGATGACCACGAAAAAGGATGTTTGGAATCGTGTTTATGAGGCGATCTTTTTGGAATGTTATTTCCACAATAAATTTATCTCGTTGATTTGAGAAGATAACATCGGGCTAGATTTCAAGCCTGTAGTGTAACTTGACGCCCGAATATGCTTTCGAAAGCCATAAGTTTCTCTTTCGTTGAGCTAGTAAGTGAAGTTTAACAAGCATTAAGTGCTTTTCCTCTGACTTAAGGGAATGGTGATGTAGATAGTTGATCGCTGCACCCAAGTGGTGTGATGTTCCAAACTGTTCTCTTAAACAGAATTGATCGATGTCATGGGTGGCTTTAAAGAGTATCTTTTAATTCCATTAAATTTGCATAACGTTTGATAGATACGCGTGTTTTGTCTACTGGCGAAGATAAATAATAATATTTCAATAAATAATAATACAAACCTGATTACTTGATAACGAAAATCGAGACGTATAATCAACAGCACATCAACAGAAAAACTCTGAACTGACACTTATTGCCAGGGATGCCAGATACTTTTTTCAAAAGTCTGTATCAATCTCATTGAAATGCGTGTATTTGTCTGTACAAAGGTTTTAAGGTGCTTCAATGGAAAAAAAAATTGAAAATCGTTTTTTATCGATGCTGACAAACAAACAGAGTTGAGATTATGTTTTGTAAACAACGCAAAACAAAATCTAACTCAAAAGAGATTGCAACTTCAAGTTTTATGTATAAATTACTTTCACTTCAATAATACGATTAAATCACTGTCATATTTCAATAACTAAATATGAACAAAGCAAAACAATTTGATCTTCTAAACTTGATGTTTTGAAAAATTCTAGGAAAATCGTTTATTATTAACATTCATAAATTTAAAGAAATCACTAACCTTCACTTAATTACTAAAAAAATCCTTAATTCCAAAGACTCGAGGAGCTAAAATTTTGCTGTACATTAGCCAGGGACACGGACATATGGAAGAGAGAAATATTCGCTCCCTACCCATTTTTTGAAGTTTTTTGGGCATTTTAATATTTGTGCAAAATTTCAGCTCGGTCAATGAAACTATATTTTTGCGCTCGAGGTTTTAAATTAACATAGGATTTTATATGGGAAAACTTACTTTTACATAGAATAATCTGGCGAGGTGACCCGTTGCCATCTAAAAATAAATGAATCCAAGGAAACTTTATTAAGGAAGAAAGTTATTAAGCTAAAACTGATTACAATCCAAACGAACGGCTCACTGAGCTGTTTTTCCTAACAACACTGCCACCTGCAGCATGGCCTGTAGCCTGCTGCTGTCGGCGCTAAGCAACCACGTTGTTGTGGGGCGTTCACTCGGCATGGAGAGAGGCCGATATCATGCGCATAGATTCTTTGCACGCGCTTCCGGTATAGTGGACCTATCATTTTTAACGGAGTCATTTATACGCAAGCGTATTTTTTTTAAAAGGAATTACATGTTTTTGTACAAAATTTATCTAAATAATTAAACATTTCAACGAAAAACATCTAGAGTAGAGTACATACCATACCATACTAATCAGACTAAGGACAGCGTGGCCTTTGCTGTACATATAAGTTGTCTCCATTCTATTCGGTCCATGGCTGTCACTCGCCAGCCTCGCTGACTGCGGAGGGTCCGCAGGTCGCCTTCTATTTGATCGATCCACCTTGCTCGTTGCGCGCCTTTTCTTCTTGTACCTGTCGGTTCGTTTTCGAGAACCATTTTCACAGGGCTGTCGTGCGACATTCTTACGACATGCCCAGCCCATCGTAGTCGACCGATTTTTGCGAGGTGTACGATGGGAGGTTCTCCCAGCAACTGATGCAATTCGTGGTTCATTCGCCTCCTCCACGTTCCGTCATCCATCTGCACTCCACCGTAGATGGTACGCAGCACCTTCCGTTCAAAGATTCCAAGGGCGCATTGGTCCTCCACTAGCAATGTCCATGTTTCGTGGCCGTAGAGAACTACCGGTCTAATTAATGTCTTGTAGATGGTCAACTTTGTGGTTCGGCGAACTTTGTTCGATCTTAGCGTCCTTCGGAGTCCAAAGTAGGCACGATTGCCAGCCATAATGCGCCTTTTTATTTTTCTGCTGGTGTCGTTACCGGCGGTCACCAATGAGCCCAGTTCCACGAATTCGTCTAGTACCTCGATTTCATCACCGTCGATCTGAACTCGTGCTAGGAGGCTAACATTGTCTTCTCGTGAGCCTCTTCTTTTCATGTATTTTGTTTTCAACGCCTTTATCACAAGCTCAATCCTACCAGCTTCACGAGAGTAGAGGAAGACCTCCTTAAAAAGAAATATTGGTTGAACCCGAAGCTCTGTAAAATAAGATGCTCGGAAAAACAAATATATATCTTTTTCAGACAATTTATTCTAAACTTTAGAATTCAAAATATTGAAACAATTTACATAATTGGTACATCATAGAAATATGACTCATAGAAATATGAAAAAATCGTATTTCAGTCAATGTGCCGCTACTAAGACTTCAATACTTCATATAACTTCAAAACCATTTTAACTTTCATTTTAACTTTACAACCATTTTAGTCACTTCTTCGATGCACTCTGGGATGGCATAATGCTTCAAGTAATTAAAATAAAACATCACTTGAAGCGCATCCTTTTTCGTTGGCATTATTTTGGCTTTGAACGAGTTCAAAACTAGGCCAACAAAAGGAATCGACACTGTGCGACCATTTTCTTCAAGCAACAGATTATAATTTGAACTTGCAACGGAAGCTTTGTATAACTTTGGTCAAACGGAGTCAACTGTCAAACTGTTCTATGTGCATTATATCGGCTTTCCTCCATGCTGAGTAAACGCCCCACAACAACGTGGTTGCTTCGCGCAGACAGCAGCAGGCTACAGGCCATGCTGCAAGTGGCAATGTTGTTAGGAAAAACAGTTCAGTGAGCCGTTCGTTTGGATTGTAATCCGTTTTAGCTTAATAACTTTTTCCATAATCATCGGATCGCTTTGCGATCTTCAATGAAAAGTTTCCTTGGATTCAATTATTTTTAAATGGCAACGGGTCACCTCGCCAGATTATTCTATGTAAAAGTAAGTTTTCCCATATACAATCATTAGTAAAATGAAAACCTCGAGCGCAAAAATATACTCTCACCGATTGAGCTGAAATTTTGCACAGTTATTAAAAGACTTAAAATGCTTCCAAAAATTTAAGGGAACTGCAGCACTACTAAGTTTTAAGAAACAATCCAATATCAAAAATATCAATTTGCTTGTTTCTGTTTTCAGCTTGAACACCATTGGATTTTCAGATTGAAAAAGTTGATTCAACCGATTGATTTTCGGTAGATGTGGTTAATTGCGACCAAGTACAGGTGGTTCGATGGATAGTTGAGACGCTCGTATTTTTTTTTTATTTTGTTTGGACACTGCTTGGTTCACTGTAATTTCGTGAAAACTGAATTATATTTTTAAGACTTCAAGAACACGCTTAACAACTTGACCCAAAGAAAGCCATCGGGTCACGGACGGATGTAACAAGTTTAAAAGATTCAGCTCTATCAGGTGCTGCAGTTCGTTGAACTTTGCTGTTTTTAAAAGACTATTGCTGAGGAAGCTATATATATATATATATCTTCATATCCGTCAGATGGAATATTCTTACATGAATAGCATGCACACAATGCAAATGCATGGCAAATGCATTTCAGTACGAATAAATTTGGACAGTCGTTTTTAAAAAGTACAGTAACAGAATGCTTTCCACCGTGCGTAACAGCCGCTCCGTCTACACCGAATACTATTAGCTTCTATTTGTACAAAATCAAAGCTTCCATCAAACTTAGTTAACAGTGGCACTGTGTATCGTAGTAGCATCCGCTTCAGCAAGCTCGATTACGCGATAAAAAAAATCCCGAATTGACACTTCATTGCCATTCCAATAGAAAGTCCTCACTACAAAGACCAGTTGACTCATCGATTGTAAGACTAAATGGTCATTGCCACCAAGTCCAGGTGATGCGATTTGTCAAGGATATTCGTTCCGTATTTTAAGCTCGTTCCAGTGATACGTCTTAGAAAAAGGTCGAATCAGTAAAAACAACCTTATAAAACAGCCAGGCACATACTTGTACTTCTACATCCCTCACTGTTTTTTTCGCCAACAAACTGTTACGTATGTGACTTTCCCTATCGCTATTTTTTTTTATCTGGAAATTCGCCGATATGAATGTCTGCAAATGTCTGCAACATTTTCCAAATGTCTGTATAATGTTTGTAATCTGCATGATGTCTGTATGCAAGATCAAATGTCTGTATATATGGCATCCCTGCTTATCGCCCCATTGAAATATGCTGGGTACTATTCCACCAAATGAAGATAGTTTGGATTTTAATGATGGTGTGAAACTTTACTACACTGAACATAATTCCATGGTTGTACCGATAGTTCAATCATGTTCAAGATAATCTTTACATAAAATGTTTACATTAATTATGAAAATTGTCGAATTTGCCACGTTCATGGTATCATTGACTGAGGACACATAATAGTGAATGTGGAACAAAAAAGGACTATTTCAACATAATAGTGAATGTGGAACAAATTATTTTTAATGGTCATTTAGTCAATGACCATAAAGGGCGATACGGTCAAAATTTGGTCAATATCAACTTGACGTATTTCTTTCAATTTTGCATTTAAAAAACCTGAACACCCCTCATTTTGAAGGTGTGTGTGTGTGTAGAATGTTGCTCCTATTTTGATTTTGGAATTCACTCTTCAGTTGTCAAAATGCTGTCCAAGCAAGAAGAGCAGCGTATCAAAATTTTGCTCACGCATCGCGAAAATCCGAGCTACTCGCACGCAAAGTTGGCAAAATCGCTAAAAGTTGCCAAATCAACCGTTACAAATGTAATTAAAGTGTTTGGGGAACGTTTGTCGACAGCCAGGAAGTCTGGATCGGGGGAAATCGAAAACCGGAAGCCGCTGAGACGACAAAGAGAGTTGCCGGTAGTTTCAAGCGAAACCCTAACCTATCTCTCCGAGATGCCGCAAATAAGCTGGGTGTATCGTCTACAACCGTGCATCGAGCCAAAAAACGAGCCGGACTATCGACTTACAAGAAGGTAGTGACTCCAAATCGCGATGATAAACAAAATACGATGGCCAAAGCGCGATCCCGGAGGCTGTACACGACGATGCTGACGAAGTTTGACTGCGTGGTAATGGACGACGAAACCTACGTCAAAGCCGACTACAAGCAGCTTCCGGGACAGGAGTTTTATACGGCAAAAGGAAGGGGAAAGGTAGCAGATATTTTCAAGCACACGAAACTGTCAAAGTTCGCAAAGAAATATCTGGTTTGGCAAGCCATCTGTACCTGTGGCTTGAAAAGCAGCATTTTCATAGCTTCCGGACTGTCAGCCAAGAAATTTACGTGAAAGAGTGTTTGAATAAACGTCTGCTGCCTTTCCTGAAGAAACACGGTTGTTCCGTACTGTTTTGGTCGGATTTGGCATCTTGCCATTACGATAAAAAGGCCATGGAGTGGTACGCCGCCAACAACGTGCAGGTGGTTCCCAAGGACAAGAACCCTCCCAACACGCCAGAGCTCCGCCCAATTGAGAAATACTGGGCTATTGTCAAGCGGAACCTAAAGAAGACCAAAAAAACTGCTAAGGACGAGCAGCAGTTCAAGGCAAACTGGCTTTCTGCGGCGAAGAAGGGTGACAAGGTGGCTGTACAAAATCTGATGGCAGGGGTCAAGCGTAAGGCCCGGCAATTCGGATTTGGAAAAGCGGAAGCCTAACTGAATATTTTTCCTGAATTTTATACTAATTGAACTTGAAAAAGAAATTAAATTTGATTTTTTAAATAAACGATTTCACCGATTTACACGCGTTTTCCCTTGACCAAATTTTGACCGTATCACCCTTTAGTAGGATTAAGAGGCTATACTACTATAGAGCGTTTCCAGATGAAATCAGCCGGAAAAAGTCAAAATCTTGCACGACCCTCTGCGATTTGGATGAAATTTTGCACATGTCTTCGGAATTGGTGATGATGGATTTTCCGCGGGTTAAGGGAATTTTTTGACTCAAGACAAAAGGGCGTATGTGTTTTGTCATGCGTATTTTTCAAAAAATCATAACTCGAAAACCGTTGGTTGTAATAAAATTGCGTCTGACAAGAAGTTG
The DNA here is from genome assembly GCA_034211315.2 of Aedes japonicus. NCBI lineage: Eukaryota > Metazoa > Arthropoda > Insecta > Diptera > Culicidae > Aedes > Aedes japonicus. The sequence continues at coordinate 13,920 of JASCZW010000898.1, read as the reverse complement.
TAGCTAATTAATTTGACTTTATGAAAAAAATATGTTAGCTGTAAAAAAAAATTAAAAATTTAACTTAAAAATCATTTAGCAAACCTGTCCAACGTACGATTTTTATAATTTTTTTTCAAAAAGGCTTCGAGTCATAATAAGAAGAATAGAAGTTGTTTAACGATGGAGCAACTTAAGATAAAAAAGTTCTTAGAAGTAAGAAAATTTTTTTTTTCTAATTTGTTATTTTTGCATAAATAACCATATTTTAATAATATAATACGATTTTTCTAGTGATTTCAAACAAAAATGCTCTAGGTGAGCAACATTCTATATGTACCCATTTTCGAGATAATTTGAAAGTAATGTCGAAAAAATGGCTTTTTCCATGAAAATATCCCTTTTTCAAAAGTTAGTCGTGATTGTTCATCTTCAAAAGTATTCTTTTCAAACTGTACATAAAATTTTCAACAGCAAGTAATTTGACACCAAGAAGATTGAACATCTTCTTAATTAACGAAATTAACGAATCTCAATTACCAAATAAAAATTTGAGTTTTTTATTGTTCATACATGTGTTATTTATTTTTTCTACTATTTAAAAAAAATTGTATTGACATTTTTACAAACATTATTCCCTAACATTCCTATAAATATGATGAAAACTCAGTATTTCGTCAGTTGAAAATATTTTCGCAGCGATTTTGTTATCTGCAACTGGAATGAAGGAGTGATATTTCTGTGTACCAGGAATCATTTTGTTTGCTGATAACTACCACCCCATTCTGCAGCTCCCTCTTCATATTCTTCTTGTAAAACATAGCAAAATGATGTTTTTGTGAAATTTTCTTGATTTCTCTAAATAGCCCAATCATACAAAGTTTTCGCACTTGTTATTGGATGTTCATGTTGTTTGGCCAAGTTTGCTCATGTTGCCATTCGTTTTAATGTGCCGCTAATTGCATCACATGGTCCCTTACCATGTGAAGTTGCGAAAAAATGCCACTCAGAATCAATGTTGTATTCTCTTTAAACTTTGCAGAGGCTTGCAAATTTTTTTCTATTTTTGTATTGGGAAGCAGCCCCATCAGACATAAAAATGGCCTTTTTTATATTCATTAGTTGATTTGAATACGTTAGTAATTTAGAAAAAAAATACTTGTACCGCAATTGTATCATGTCTTAGAACTTCTGATATTACAACAAAACATAGATTTTTAAGCATTCCTGACTCCATATAATAAATAACAAACGGATGAATTGTAGCCTGATCATTGTTCCAATGATGACCTTGAACAGCATCCTGAAGTACAAATGAATAATTCTCTGCAAAATTGCAAATAATAACTACTTCTCCTTCTTTTAATGAAGACTTTGTATCTTTTAAAAATTTAGATTCCTTTGTTTATATATAATCATGAGTTAATAGTTTTTCTAATTTCTCGCTAAATTATTCAACAAATTCATCGACAGGTTTAAAAGCGTTTCTTAATTACATCTATCAGTTGTAATCCATTGTTCGAACGATATCTCAAACAAGTTATGTTTCTCAAGTTCTTTTAAAAATCTGATCTCAAATTCTGACAGCGTGGGACAATTTTCGCATTCACGGAGGTAACAATATTTTGATCTTGATGATGAATTACACAATAACTTCTCAAAATGTTGATTACAATCAGTGTTGAATGAATATTTTTTTAAACTGTGAAGCATTAAATGAATACTTTCGTGAATTGCGCAAACACAAACGTTGTGAGAACCTGAAGCATTTAGCCATTTACAATGTACATTAATTGTTATGTTATATATTCTCCGTGCGAGGAGTAACGATTATGATGTAGAAGGAGATGTTCACTCATCACCATGAGGCACCAAGAGTGAACAACAATGTTTTTTGGCTAGAATGAAAGATATGAAGAGAAAGTTTTGATAGTTCCGCTAGTGTGCGGCAGGCTTGGAAGCAGGGTTGCGGCTTATCATTTTTGACTCAGGCATATTCATTTGCCAATATCTCCTTCCAGAGGGTCAATTTCAAAATATGATGTATGATGAACTTGTAGTGCATGAGTAGACCTACAACTTTGTGTAACAGTACATTGCTCTAACTCCTATATCTTCGACATGAGAGCGAATATTCACAGTGATCTTCACGACGATATTCGCGTGATCTTCACCGCGAATATCATCGCAAAGATCACTGCGAATATATGCTCTTATTCCTCAGATATAAGAAATAGAGCTATGTACTGTTGAACAAAGTTGTAGTTCTACTCAAGCACTATAAGTTTATCATACATCATATTTTGAAATTGAGCTTCTGAGAAGAGCTATCGGCAAATTAATATGGTCAAAAATGTCGGCAAATGAATATAGTCAAAAATGATAAGCCGCAACCTTGCTTGGAAGTATGACAGATGTTTTAGGAAAATTGAGCGAAAAGGGCATGTGTACAGTGGTACTCGAACCAACGACATTTTTGCCTAACATCCCACTGCGGGGTAGGTCGAAGCACGGACTAAGTCCGCCACTTCAACAGGCTGTAAAACACTAAAAGAATCGTATTATATTATTAAAATATGGTTATTTATGCATAAACAACAAATTAGAAAAAACTTGAATTTGACTCAAAGTCTTTTTGGAAATTTTTTTTTTAAAAATCGTACGTTGGACAGATTTGCTAACTGATTTTTAAATTTAATTTTTGATTTTTTTTGAAAAAAAAATTTTTTTTGCAGTGTATACATATTTTTTTCATAGAGTCAAATTAATTAGCTACAACTTCTTCTCAGATGTAATTTTATTACAACCAACGGTTTTCGAGTTATAATTTATTGAAAAATACGCATGACAAAACACATACGCCCTTTTGAAAAATTTGTCTTGTGTCAAAAAATTCCCTTAACCGGCGGAAAATCCATCGTCACCAATTCCGAAGACATGTGCAAAGTATCATCCAAATCGGAGAGGGTCGAGTTCAGTCATTTGCTCATTTGACAGAGAAATGCTCTATTGCAGTGCTACCAATGGCAGTTCGAATATCTCTCCAGCCATCTTGATTGTAGACCGCCCAATTGCGCGTTGACGCATTTTGCCCACCACAACAAAACAGGTACCCAGATCGTTTGTCGTACCACAGCTCTGGCAAAAAGTAGCAGCTCGATTCCCGCTTTTCCATACCGTCTGTCCTGTCCAGCAAAGCTCCTGCAGTGATACGCCTTCGAATTTTTGTGGTTGAAGTTCGTCATAGATTATTCTATTGCAGCCAGGGAAGCAGAGCGATTTGTAGTTCCATGTTCCGAGTTTCTTATTGAAGGCCTTATTTCGTCGCCTAGGTCTTTGCATTAACTTCTGTATTACTTGTAACATTGAATTTTCAGCACTGTTAAGAGTCCCACGCTGGCATGAGGACGATGATCAGCCGCTCCTAACATGGAGAACAGGCGCTGTTTTGAGCCGTCCCTGACATGAAGAACAGACGCTCAGATAGACTGCACCCTTTGAGGGCAGTCCCCCTTCCCTGTCAACATATCACAAGGATCCCACCGGGGTTGGTTATCCGATCTTTCCTATGGTTACTCATACCCCAGTCGGCACCACGGAGAGGAGTAACTGGACCATTGGCTAAGGATCGCAGTGGGATATATGTTATACTGGCAGGTACGCGAAGTACCAATGGTACGCATTGTCCAGTCATTTACCAATCTTTTTTGAGTGGTCTGGGTTGGATATCGGTAGTCTCTATAAAGGTCGGAGGTACTTTCGTCGTCGTTTTTGAATTTTCGCTTTTGCTTCGTAGTATAGAACAAGCTGCTGTTGCTATTATTGTTTTGATGAAGTTGGAAACATGTCACTAAAGTATCGGTGGAGATTCATTTCTACAATGACCTGTCTGCGTAGGCGTTGAGCTATTTCTGCCGTACTGTTAAGATTACCTGTGTAAGATTACCCAAGTAACAGTGATCGAGAAATGTTCGCTACTGTAGGTATCCAGGAGGGTTTGCCACTTGAACCTACGAACAAGACTCTTGGATCAGAATGTTGGGTCGAAAACCGAGGTATTTCCAGTAACGGGTGGGTCGATGCGAGTAGGGGAGTGGTTGTTGAGTATGACGAACTGCTTATCCAAAGTCGTTTCGTTGATAAATTGGCCAAGTGCGTATGAATTTGACGAGCCCCACGCACGTTTAGAACTCCCAGAAACCTTTTTTTTTTGTTGGGGCATAGAATCACTGCGTCCACTGAGTTGAACGTTTATGGTAACGGGTGTCCACTAAATAATGAGAACGAACAGAATGGGTCAGGAAAAAAATACCAGTGAAGTTTTGTTCAAACTGATTTATTTTATTAAAAGGGTCAACTTAAATCTTCAAACTAAGTTTAGTGAATATTGTCATATGGTCCGTGGTCCGCCGTGCGGCGCAGCTTAGTCGTTATGCTGGAACATGACCGTTGGACGGCAGCCACATCGATTTTTCGGATGCAGCTTTTGATCCTGTTGGTAAGTTGCTTGGTGTTCTTGGCCTTCCAATTATCCTTGTATACCATGGAGCTCAAAAGACCGAAGAAATCCTCGATAGAACGGCACTGTGGCAAATTTGTCGGATTCCGGTCTTTTGGGACATATGGTATATTTTGGCTCTCCAAAAACGTTAGCGTTTTTTTTGCATAGTGCGATGATGCCTTGTCCGGCCAAAACACGTATTTGCCATCCGAGTGATGTTGTTTAAGAAATGGGATGAGTATTTTCTGCAAACACTCTCTTTGGTACACCTCCTGGTTGATGGCCAAACCGCTTGGTTTGAACCACGGCTTCGAAATACCCTTATCGGATATTACGATGTGTAACATAACCTTCGATTCAAATTTGTGCTTGAACTTATACATTACTTTTGGAGGAGTAGTAGATTTGTCCTTAGTGTAGAATCGGTCGTTTCCCGGTATCTGAGACTTCGAAAGAGGAAAGTAGCTTTCGTCGTCCAGAACGAAAGATTTTCCCGCCGTAATTCCGAGTCATCCAGCGGCATTGGGATTTCACGGTTTGAATCTGCTCATCTGTGTACTCTGGGGATCTGGTTTTCTTTCTACACACTATTCCTTCTTTTCTTTAGCATCTTGCAGATGAGTGACTTTGAACAATGGAACTTTCGGGCTGCTTCCCGTTGACTTACCGAATCCTTGTTGTTGAACATGCTGCGCAGCGAGCGGAGCGTTTTCTCATTCATTATTTTCGCTGGACGGCCGGAACCTTTCTTCCGGGTTACTCTCATGCATGCCAGGATACGGTATACGGTGGATACCGGAACATTTTCACGACAAAAATGGTCCACCGTGTATTTTTTTCCACGATCTTCGTTCGCTTGAAAGAATTGTACAACGCGCGCGCGCAGTTCTTCCTGTTTCGACGGCATGCTGAACACGACTGAACATGTTAGAGTGAAATAAGAGTGTATGAAAATTTTCTGGAGAGTGCAACGATTCATTCATCTAAAGTGACATTTCTATGCGGCCGTTTTTGTTCTGATGGAAAAGTATTGAAATCATTCTCATTTTTTAGTGGACACCCGTTATACCTCTGTTTACTATTCGCATCTCTTAGGTTGATAATCATTTGTCAAGTGAACAATCTAATAAGACGCATCTTCTTCTAGTCAGGCAAAATTTGTTTATGAAACCCACCACCTTTCAAGGATTCACTGTCCAAATTTCTTTAGGTTGCGTATAGCCACTGTAAAGAAATTAAAATCTTGGTTTGTATAAAGCATCATAACTGCAGAGCAGATGTTCCGAGGTTTTACGTTCCATGTTTCAGAAACGACAGATATCGTTCTCCAACCGGCCATTGTTTTTCCAATGATATCTACTCGGGCAGTGTTAGGTTACTAGGCCAGTATAGGCACAAAGAATTCTCATATTAAGCTCCAAGAGCTCTACTGATTGTGACATTTGGAACTATAAACCTCATCATTACCTTTTGTTCTTCCAAAGATTTTAGTTCCACCATATGGTACGCAACCTTACCTTACCTTACCTCTTCTGATGGGTGGTATGTGTTGTAACTTGCGTCTGGGACGCTGCCCAACAAAACCATTACACTAGTTTTGCCAATACCGACAGCAGTCGTGACTGGGGAAATGCCTTGTGTAATATTCATTAGATAGATTCTCGAACAGTTTTCATCGGGCGAGAGTTCTGATAGTGTTTGGTTGTCTTCTAGAGAACGGTCAGCTGCGGCAGGTGCTGTTTGTGGATTAGAATCAAGGCGATGGATTTGCCGTCTTGTTCCATAGTGCCAGCCATTGCCGGAACTACTACACGATTGCTTCCGGAAAAAAAAACCGTACGTGTAGATTCGTCGTATTCTGCGCTGTTGGTTCCGATGGTTTCGTCAAGTTTTATTGTTGCTTGTGCATAATAGAGCACATATAATTCATACACTGTACAAGTGAAACAACAGCTTAGGATTCCCGACAATAGTTACACTTACGTGAGCAGCTTAACACATTATAAAAATACTTTAAAGTCGTTCTGGATAATTCTGTCGATTGTAATAGATAGAGGATCACGGAGCAAATAAATGAAAACAAACAAAAAACTGGCAGATGAATGCACGTCCATGCGAGAATACTCAAAACATGGCTGGACTTAGCTTAGCTTGGCTAGAATAGATAAATCCCGCAATATTACCCCGGACAGATTTTTCCCCTGATCTCAAGATGTTTTAACTACAACGACTGATTTGAAAATTCCCACGCGCTTTCAACCATTTACCGCTAATAGCACCCGTATAATGACAATCGTTCAAACCTTTTTCAAACCATTCCCGCTCACTCAACCGTATGATTGTTTTCCCATACATCCATCATTGTTGCTGCAGCCATTAAGCAACAATCGAACTCCACTACAAATCGAACCATGGTCCCAAAAATGGTGACAGTAATTTCTTCACCAGTCACGATTTGATCTGATGGGTTCGAATTGTTTGCACATTTCGCTCGGTCCTCCTACTTTTCTGCCCGTGAAGACCACGATTCAGCTCCGTGTGGCCGCGGCCAACTGACATCGAAAGCATGCGCAAAGGTCAACTCAATCCCGACCACCGCATAGATGTGCATTACCCATACTCTCTTGCCTCCGGGCGAGCATCAGCTGAGATGATTTCAATTACCCGCTTTGACTTTGTTGGTTTGTTATGGGTTTTTGGACCGACCACCGTCCAGTGGCCACCATCCATCCATCCATCCATCCAAGGCCAGTCCCGATCTGCACGGCTTGGTGGCGGCAGCTGGAATTCCAGCTTACTCCCAACCTCAACAACAACAACCAGTGACAGATCTGCTCGTTGCGAGTCCAAATTGACTGTGACGGATTTCGGCAAAAATCTTTCTGAAGCCCACTGGCGGCGCTCGATGGCGACTGGGACGGGACACCAAGAAGGCAAGGAGGAACCAAATATGGCACACAATGTGCGCGCCTCGTAATCGATACCCAGAATACTTGCCCCGGTCCTATGGCTGGCCATGGGTGCCTTAACGATGATTGCCAATTGAAAAATTCATCGATCACGACGAGCTCGTTGCGCGCGTCAACCAAATAACAGATATTTATTGATTTTCAGAGAGCGGAAAACGCAACCCAGTCAGGGTCGAACCGCTTGGGCCAGAATTATTTCGGCGGCCATGCTAGCGTGAGAATTAGTTTACGAGGTGCGTTCGAAAAGGTTAGCAGTAATTAGATGGTCGTGAGAATTTGCCAAACATGGAACATAGACCTTCGAATTCCTCCCTGGATGATGCAACCGATTCCTGATTGGGGATTATGTGTCTCCACGGCAACAGATTGCTGGTATCGCTTAATCCGCGATGATCCTGCAAGTGGCGTAGTAGCGACGATCCCAAAACCAATCGTGATTATCCTGAACCGGGGATGCAATTTCACACGCAACAATAAATCACTCAATCTTCCTCGGCTTCGGATTGTTTGTCGGCATCCAAAAAGCGGAGAAATTCAATAAGGACCAATTGAATCGTCATTCGGAGCTTTTCGGACTTTAATCGGGATTTATTTTGCAAATTGGAGAAATCGGATAATCGAGCCTGGTGCCGGCTCGGTGGAGGATGACCGATTACGATCCTTAAATCATTCCTCCGTCGATGTTCTCCTCGAATTCAATAAACATTTACACGCTCATCATGTGTCAGTTTTGATAAGATCGAAAAATGACGTGTTTCTTCTCTCCGGGCCGGGGACGGATGGAAATAACAAACATTGGCTTAAACATTTACACCAAGCCCCCCGGTTGGTTCTCCCGGCCACCTCCCGACCAGCACTAGCTAGATTTATTCGATGTACAATGCTAAATTGAGAGAAATAAACAAAAATCTATCGCTCGATCTATCAAGCCGGGGTACAACACCTATGTTGAAGAGATTTTTCCTTGAAGTCACACTGGCTGGTTAGACACGGAGCTGGCCGGCGCTGATGTTGATTGGTCAATCGGGCAAGTTGAAGTAGGCAAACTTGTATCCTTATAAGGTCAAGCTGGCGATATTAAGTGACCAACGTTGTTGTTGTTGTTGTTGTTGCTGTTGCTACGTTGCATGACAGTGTGTGGTTTGGTAAGCAGTGCAAAACGGATTGTTGATTCTGTTTTGACCATGGAACTCAAAGGGTTAGCCGAGGAAGAAGAATGTCGTTAGGAGATGTTTAGTGTAAACGACCAAACAGTGATAAAATCTAGGTGTTTGAACGCAGCTATAATCATTAAAAGGCAAAGTTAGGACATATTTGTAAAAACGATTCGATGCAATATTAAATTTAGAGGAGTTATAGGGATTTTCGTCAACCAAACAATTTGAATTGAATAATATAAGACCGTGCCTGAAATACGCTTGCTTACACTTTTTTGACGTAGAACTACGTATTTGTTTTCAAAACTGAGGTTGTGAATAATGACTTTGGGGTCACAATAAACTGATTGGTGAAAAGACTAGTGGAGGTTTAGACACACACAAAAATTGTAATTATGTTTGTTATGTGCCATTGATGTTGCTCGGAACCATCAAAAAGTATCTGTCTCCACTTTGTTTAGTGTTTGAGTGACGCTCATTTTTCATTGCGTAGCTTTAGGGTGTTTATTATTAACTGTACTACCAAAAGATGGCCCATGTAGTGAACACCTCAGATTGTAACCGTGGCTTGACCAGTTACCTGAGGCTTAGAGGACCTCCTTCTGACCCTTCGAAGTTAGCAGTTAATTTTAGACCCCCTGGTTGGTATCCCATCTGTCAAAATATTTACTCTGTGATTTGTTGTAATTCCGGCTGTAGAGAATGAGTTTATTTATTTATTTCTTTATTTATTTCATCATATAGCTATTTATTTATTTATTTATTTATTTATTTATTTATTTATTTATTTATTTATTTATTTATTTATTTATTTATTTATTTATTTATTTATTTATTTATTTATTTATTAATTTATTTATTTATTTATTTATTTATTTATTTATTTATTTATTTATTTATTTATTTATTTATTTATTTATTTATTTATTTATTTATTTATTTATTTATTTATTTATTTATTTATTTATTTATTTATTTATTTATTGATATATTTATTCATTTTTTTATTAATTTATTAATTTATTAATTCATTTATTTATTGAATGATATATTTATTTATCAATTTACTAATTTATTTATTCATTTATTTACTTATTTATTTATTTATTTATTTATTTATTTTTTATTTATTTATTTATTTATTTATTTATTTATTTATTTATTTATTTATTTATTTATTTTATTTATTTAATTATTTATTTATTTATTTATTTATTTATTTATTTATTTATTTATTTATTTATTTATTTATTTATTTATTTATTTATTTATTTATTTATTTATTTATTTATTTATTTATTTATTTATTTATTTATTTATTTATTTATTTATTTATTTATTTATTTATTTATTTATTTATTTATTTATTTATTTATTTATTTATTTATTTATTTATTTATTTATTTATTTATTTATTTATTTATTTATTTATTTATTTATTTATTTATTTATTTATTTATTTATTTATTTATTTATTTATTTATTTATTTATTTATTTATTTATTTATTTATTTATTTATTTATTTATTTTATTTATTTATTTATTTATTTATTTATTTATTTATTTATTTATTTATTTATTTATTTATATATTTATTTATTTAAATATTTATTTATTTATTATTTATTTATTTATTAATTAATTTATTTATTTATTTAATTGCCTATTTATTTATTTATTTATTTAATTGCCTATTTATTTATTTATTTATTTATTTATTTATTTATTTATTACATACTGATTTATTTATAAACTTATTTATTTACTTATTCATAAAATTTATTTATTTATTTACACAATTTTCCCCTAGTTTATTTTTTCATATTCTTTCAATTATGCAATCAAGCAATCAATATTATTTGCGAAAACAAGGATTAGGACATTTGAATTTTGTAAAGCCCAAGCATGCTGCCACTTTGTCGGAGTTAACGCGTAATTTAGTTGAAGATACCAACCAAAACTCCTTTAGAGTGTTAATTTCTTCTGTGTTTGTGTTCCGTGATTACTCCTGTCATCGATTGTCCATCATCGTGAAACATCGTCATCATCTTCGTCATTGTTTAAAAATCATGATGGGGTCGCTTAAATTACGCTAACTCATCGACCGCTTTAAATAGGGACGGCTGAATAGAGTCAGGTCTCTTTTGTATTTTATTTGTCCGGTGGCGTGACGTAAAGTGACGGTTGCGCGATTTAGTACGCCCAAAACTAATCGCAGTAGTTCCAAGTAGCTACATTGCTAGATTGAAACATAAAAATTAAAACTACAGTGAAAATACCACAAAAAAACTAAAAACAATTAAGTGAAATAATGAGCACAGGTCAAGTGTGGAAATCACTTCTAACGGTTAGGATAGTGCACCGCAAATTTAGGCGTTAGTCTTAACCGCGTTATTCCGCCTTGACCGCGACGTGCACAAAAAGAAAATCAAGCGAGCTAGTGGTAAACACTAAAATTAAATAGCAGTGGAAGAGAGCTAGTGGTCGAGCGGACAGTTTTCCATTTGTGGTGTTTAGAATAGACTGTAACTGTCCGTCTCAATAAAAATGGTTCAGCGCGCTTGAGGACTAACATCATATACATATTGTGTATACGCGAACGGTACCTCTCCCCGGACACGGAACTTTGGCCCCGTGTTTATGGGCTTACCGTCACGCTAGTGGTTCCCTTGTCAAGTGTGGGAACTTGAAGAAAGAAGAAAGCAGACATCAGAGAAGAACATCGGTCATCGGGAGCAGCGAGGAGTCAACGGACATCGAACGACCGCAACGGTGAGCTATCGGTGAAAAATAAAATGTGTCAAATTGAAAAAGAAAATTCTTTACATTTTAATTAAGAAAATAATGGCTGGCTTTCTAAACCTCCGTTGATCGTCCCTATACGGTAAGGAAAAAAAAACTTATTTTCGCCATTTTTTAAATTTCCGCCTTTTCACCAAACAGTGGGTTGGAAGTTTGCCTTTTGAAATTTCCTCCAGGAGACTGACAGCATATACGACCCTTAAAAGTACCCTTTACCCTTTTTACCCCTTAACAGTTAGATACTATCAAGGTGAAGTTTTCAAAAATCGCATTGCGACCGTCACGAAAAGTGGTCAGGTTTTGAGCGTTAATATCTCGGTCGTTTTTCGGGAGATTTTCAAAACTTTTGCGCCAATCGATCGGATATTTTTCTACGCATCAATTGCAATAGAGAACATTGTTGATTTTTGGCTGTACCTGGCCTGTACCTGTAGCTGGGTGGCCACACAACCTTAATTTAAAAATTCCAGCATATCTCCCACATTCTTGCCTAATTTTCCCGACTGGCGAAATGAGTGAATATAATTTGGATCTTTAGATATTTTTGCAGTTTTTGAAGAAGTTATTCAATCTGAAATGGTTCTGACTTGTTTCAGTTAAGCAAAATGACGGCTAACAGCTGCAAATCGGCCCTTTTAGCTTGTCTTCAAAAAAAAAATTGTTATTATCCAAGAATTGGAAACTGTTTATTTTGACCTTCAAAAGTTCGCTTTTAAAGCTAAGATTTCTAAACATCTAATACGAATTTCGAATGATAAGTTTTTGTCACATAAAAGCTATAATTTGTGGAAAATAGAGAAAGATAGTCTCCATTATTGCATAAGTTTAAAGTACTACGATGATTATGTGTATTATAATAAAAATGTTCTTACTTATTACTGAAAAACATCAGGACAAAAGTGTAGTTTCAATTAATCAATTATACAAAAAGTCATGAATTTTTCGGGGAATTAATCGAGTAACTCTTCCGAAAAATCCTCCAGTAATTGCTCCGGGCATTCTTTCAGAAACTCCACCAGCAAGTCTTCCGAGTATTTCTCCAGGAATGATTGCAAGAACTCTTCCAGGATCCACACGTGAATTCCTGAATGTATTTCTCCGAGAATTTCAAAGTGAAATCCATGGATCATGGATCATGGATTTTGTTTGGAAAATGTTCAGGATTTTTCCTGCTATTCGTTTATGACATCTCCGGCACATTCCCACAGTAATTCTTCCCTCAATTCCTCTGAAAATCTTGTCGATAATTTCTCCACAAGTTTCTTCAGGAATATCTTCGGGAATTCCCTCAGGAAATCTCTTCAGGATTTCTCCAGGAAATCCTCCAGGAATTTTTATGCGTATTTCTCCTGGAACTTTTCTCCGAAGAAGGCCTCGATGAATTTTTTGTAGGAAAGAAGATGTTGCTGCAGAAATTTCCCGGAGGAATTTCGGTAGGAATAGGGTTTTTGGATTAATGCGGTATGCAATTGCGCTTCATTTGGAATTTTTTGAGGATTACCCAGAGGAATTCTCCAACGGATTAATCCATAAATTTCCGAAAGAATTCCACGTGGAATTTTCGGAAGAATGCCAGAAGGATTTCCCGGAGGAGTTACTAAAGAATTTCCCAAACGCATTTTTGGAAGAATTTTCGGTGATATTCCTGAAGTTTGTCCATGACAAATTGGCCTGGAATGCCTGGAAAATTTCTGAAGTAATTCCTGGAGAAATTTTTGAAAAAAATACTTTGAAGATTCCTTTAAACATTCCCCCAAGAATTCCACGATACTGGATAAATACTGGTGAATTTCTGGAGCATTAGATTTTTTGCAGGAGTTCTTGGAAGAAAATTCTGAAGGATTACTTGTAGGAATTTCTGGAGAAATTCACGGAGGGGTTAACCGAATATGTCTCTATTCAATGGTACATTTTTTAAGAAATAAATCATATAGGGTAAGTAACGACTTAAGCACCCCGAGACTCTATTCCAAGCACGGGGTTAACGTTAACCTACAACGCTCATTTTTGCAGTATGGTGCTCCATCTAGTTAAGCACATATGCAAAAATGAGCGTTGTAGGTTAATGTTAACCCTGATTGAACAGAGTGAGGGTGCTAAGTCGTTACTTACCATATACGAATTTTAAACTTTCGAATTATTTTGAGTTGTTTATTCATTGTATTTGCAGATAATCTGATCACCGATGAATCTTTAATATATTTGGAGGCAGAATACTTAACTTAACTGAATTTTCTGAAGATGGGTCAGAGAAAAATCATGAACATGAGAATGTTGAGACATCTTGAACGACATCAAAAATGCAGCATGAGAATGTGTATTTTTCTCTGTGTATACTGTAGTTTGATTTCCTTAACTTTTTAAACTATTTTTGGCAGACCGTTTAATTGATTCTCGCCAGTGAACCTAATTTTCAACGGACACAAATGCTTCTCCGGCAATATAGCTAACAATAAGGAATTGCTAAGAATGAACAAAATTCTCATGTGTATTTGTGTGCGTGTGTGTGTG